>CM077216.1:6004129-6204129 GCA_039654625.1 Rhinogobio ventralis
AATTTTTTCTTCTAATTGTCTTAATTTTCGCTATGCAAAATATAATAAAATTTTTTCTTTTCTTTTGATTTTGGGATAAAACATGACCAGGGCGTGTTTCCGTGAGATTCCTCCCCATCTACCTCGGACACAGTCTCATACGCACACATCCGCGGGTAAAGGCAGGTTTTTTGTCCCGTTAACAGGAGGGTTTCAGTAAAAGATGAGCCCCTATCAGCGCACACACACAGAGAAACACGTCACTAGAGCAAAGTGTGGCAAGAACTATCCGGCGCGAAACTCTTTGCTTCTATATTTCACAGCAAATCTGGAAGAACAATTCTGATTGGTTTCTTCAAATGTCCTTTTTATGAAAAAAAATGACATCAAGTTTTTTTTTTTGTATGTGTGTGTGTGTATTTTTTTTCTTTCCATCTGGGTTTTCTTCCAAAAGTCCCAGAAGACCTGGAACGATCCTTCGAGAAAGTATTTTTCTTTTCTCCGCCCTGGTGGTTAATGTTTTTTAACGATATTTGGGTTGGATCTACGACACGTCACTCACAGCACACGGACGACAAGGGATCCCGAGAAAAAGAGGGACTTCACTACTATTGTGCCAGCGATAAAGAGAAACCACAGAGGAAAAAAGCAAAAGAGACAAGGATGGTGGAGTCCATTCGCTGTCTCCAGATGGCGTAAGATTCAATGTCTGCGGCTTTCAGCTGAACCAATCGGAGCTGTTTACTTAGAAGAAGAAAGAGAGATAGGAGGATAGATGAAAGGAACAAAGATACGGAAAATCAGTTCAAGTGAGAAAAGGCTTGGAGAGGTCAGGGATTTCGAGAAAAACAACTATAAATGGAGACGAGAAAAAAAACGAGAGACTGTTAATGGAAAGAGGGCGTCTCATTTCCCCTCATGGCTTTAATTACAGCGGCCCTTCGGGGCCGTCGGACTCGCATGGGATGTCTGAGACCTGGAAAAATACAATTCCCAGAGTTCCAGCGACTTGATCCGTTTCAGCGGTGGCCAATTTAAAGGCTGCCAAATGAGCTCCCATGAGCCTCAGGGTCTAGACGTAGGGTTGGTTGAATGAGACGAGGGACGGGGCCGAGGTGATGCGTTCACACATCAGAAACATGTCAGACCTCTCCAGCCTGAGGAACATGGGGGAATGATGGCGAAAAAAAACAGGAAACATCATCCTGGTAACATGTAGTTGCGGCACGAGCGCTCTCAGAGCATCTTTAAATGGCTTTGTTGGATTTCGCGACTATCCCTAGTCCCGAACAGATGCTAATGCACAAAATATCAAAGAACCGTTTGTGTAATCAGCAATTGGTAAATATGCAGGCCTTTATACTACATGTTACCAGAGTAAAAAGAGGCGAAAGTGGAGGAGAGATTCAGAAGCTCAAAGGTTAAAGGTTACAAGAGTGGATGGCTAAAAGTACCCGTGTTGTGCCGTCTGGCAGCAAGTTAGTCTTGTGCATAAGGACGGGGTTTCGGGTCAAAGGTCAGATGGGGTTGGAGGGAAAAATGGGAGATGGAGTGGGCGAATCAGGCTTTGAGGGCGTGCCACTGCGCCACGTTTGTACGTGGCCGGCTCAACATGTCCTTCCAGTGTTTGACCTCGGCAGGACCACTCTTCCATGACAAGTAGATCTGAGAGAGAAAACGAGAAAGAGATGATTGTAAACAAGAATGAAGGACACAGCAGGGTTCCCGCTCTTTTCAAAACAGTCTTTCCAGGTAGGGAATCATAAGGAATTTAACGACTCGTTTCCAATTCCACTAAACGATTCAGGTTCCTAAATGACTCTGTTAACGATTCTTTTAGTACTTTTAAAGAACCCTATTTTCTGTTTTCGTGTATGGAGGACCAGGAGTGCCACTTAAAAATAAAATGAAGAATCAATTTATCAATTTAATAATTCAAACACATTTTTAAATGGACAAATGAATAGACATATTTAACGTTGTTTATTTAATTTGTATTTTTAAATGTAGTTTAATAAAACAATAATTAACGTTTTAACGTATATTAATAAAAGAATAAAAAGTACATTAATAAATCATTTTAAATGCACATTTTAAATCGCTTTTTAAAAAAGCATTTGGCAAACGCTTTTCTCTCACTATTTGCCAATTGCTTCTCTTTGTCGTTTTGCCAAATGCTTTTCTTTATCCATTTGTCAATCGAGTTAAAAAATGCCATTGGACAGTATACACGTGGGAGCAACCAATCAACTTTCGCCTCAGTTACCATTGGACAGTTAGAAAAACTATACATCATTACAGCAGGAGTTTGAAATTTGAAGGCGAGTTACTTATCCCTTATTTACACTGCATGCGTTACGGCTGCGGTGAGGTTTTGTTCCGTCTTATACGCGGTGCCAACTAGGGGTGTGTCATATCATACCGTCCACGATAACACCGGTATAAATCTTTACATGATAAAAAGTGTCATATCGCCATATCGATATAGCGGTGCGATGACATATGGCGCATTTACATTCCCTAGCGCGCACAACAACAACAGAGTCTGAGAGTAAGAGCAGCATGTCAGCCTCCGATGACGATTTAGTACATAAAAAGGGAGCTACTTCAATAGGATTTCAGTGGTTTGGTTACAAGAGGACAGATCTCCACCAAAGGAGGGTTAGGGTTAGCGCTTATGCCATGGTCAACTGCCAACACTGACAACTTAAAGCTGTTATTGATGTTTGCAGCGCAATATTTGACCGGAAGGGTAAAAGTGACAGTTATGGCCCTGTCCCAAATGGCACCCTAAACCCTCACGGTCTTCCTCTGAGTCCGCACTTTCACGGCGTAATGCCGCTTTGACTGACGGGTAGAAGTCCTCTTCGTAGCTCGCGAACTTGCGGGCTCAGCTGAAGTGCGCTCACGAGCACCCTTCTTTAAGCTTAAATGACGAATGGGACACCCTATGGTCTTGTGGACTTAACGGACACGCGCACGCAGCGGCCGTTGTAAGTCCACAAGACCGAAATCACCAATAAAATGTTCAATATATTTTTTTCTATATCGTCATAGATATCATTATCGCAAATATTCTTGAAATATCATGATATAATTTTGAGGCTATATCGCCCACCCCTATTGCCAACTCACACCAGGAGCATTTCAGAAGCGAAGCGACAGGATTCGCGAGTCCACAGTCCTACGTTGTTTTTCTCGATTGTTCTAACATTATTAGTGTTTGCTTTGTCCAGTTTATTGTGCTATCCCACATGAAAATATACTACAGTAAACTAGTAAATTCTAGTATACTGTATATATTATAGTATTTACAATGATTTGTTAATGAATGCTAAAGTATACTGTTTTTTAATTACAGTGAACTGATAAAACTGTAATAAATACTGTAGCAAGGATAGTTATGTGAAATACACGGGGTGTTTATTTTGAAATTGACAGGATTTTTTACTTTTATTTTGTGTTCACTGCGAGGCGTCTATCTTTAGCGAAGCGGCGCGGCGAGCCACAGACGCGTGCAGTGTAAATAAGGGGTGAGGGGTTAGAGCGACGCAAAATGTCAGGGGGATCTGAACGTGTTTGGAGAGGGATTGTGTATAATTTGTTAGTTTTAGCTGATTTCTGCTAAAGAAATTATTAGCAATTGTTATTAGAAATTAAAATATTAGCAATGTCAGCCATTTTACTTGCATAATGTTTTATGCACAATAACAATTCTCACATGCAAGACATTAAAATGGCGCCACAAATGCAAATTAAAGCGGGATAAAGATTTGATCTCTCACTTTCCAATGATAGTGCATGTCAGTGAAAGAGGGTTTGGCTCTTCAAACTGAGGCGAAAGTTGATTGGTTGCTCCCACGTGTGTACTGTCCAATGGCATTTTTTAACTCGATTGACAAATGGATAAAGAAAAGCATTTGGCAAAACGACAAAGAAAAGCAATTGGCAAATAGAGAGAGAAAAGTGTTTGCCAAATGCTTTTTTAAAAAGCAATTTAAAATGTGCATTTAAAATGATTTATTAATTTTTATTGTTTTATAATATACGTTGTAAAACATTAATTAAATAAAATTTAAATGTAAAATATTTTTTTATTTTATTTATTGTTTTATTAAACTACATTTAAAAACACGAATTAAATAAACAACATTAAATACGACTATTAATTTGTCCATTTAAAAGTGATTTATTTATATAGATTTTTATGCTTGAAATTTGTCAGCAGGTTTATTAGGCTGCTGTCACTTTAAGAGCTGACGCACGGATCCATTACACTGTTACACATGCGTTTTCTTTCTCAACTGTTTACGTTCACTTAAAACAGAACTGACTGTGTTTACGTGAATACTTGCCAAGACCGCATTTTGACATAATTTAGTGTGTATTTGACTGTTTAAGTGCGATAAGCAGCGAAAATTAACTCAATTTAGTACTGAGGCGGCGTTATGTGCGCACACTTTGTGTATGAGTAAAAAAATTCAAGCCGAAATTCAAGCTCTGCAAAAGCAACAATATTCATCCGGAGCGAATGAAGCGAGCGAGTGAGGGGAGGAGGGTGTGTATGTGTCACTTGCTGTCGGAGAGATGAGGGAGAGAGAAAGAGACGCTGGTGTTGTGTGGGTATTGTGTGTCTATTCTGAGGAAAATGAGTGGAAGCGTTTCAGATATTTCGGCATCGATATGTATCGTAAAAAAATCTATATTTTTGACAACACTACATTGCACTTAGTTTATTATTTCAGAAGCCTTTTTAAAAGACTACAATCTAAAACTGTATATATTATATATAAAATTCAACCCGTCAAAGTGGCTAGTAGGAATGACTGCGTTACACGCCACTGCTGAAATACACGCACACACACACACACACACACACACACATATATATATATATATATATATATATATATATATATATTTATATATATATATATATATCAGGCATAACATTATGACCACTGACAGGTGAAGTGAATAACACTGATTATCTCTTCATCACGGCACCTGTTAGTGGGTGGGATATATTAGGCAGCAAGTGAACATTTTGTCCTCAAAGTTGATGTGTTAGAAGCAGGAAAAATGGGCAAGCGTAAGGATTTGAGCGAGTTTGACAAGGGCCAAATTGTGATGGCTAGACGACTGGGTCAGAGCATCTCCAAAACTGCAGCTCTTGTGGGGTGTTCCCGGTCTGCAGTGGTCAGTATCTATCAAAAGTGCTCCAAGGAAGGAACAGTGGTGAACCGGTGACAGGGTCATGGGCGGCCAAGGCTCATTGATGCACGTGGGGAGCGAAGGCTGGCCCGTGTGGTCTGATCAAACAGACAAGCTACTGTAGCTCAAATTGCTCAAGAAGTTAATGCTGGTTCTGATAGAAAGGTGTCAGAATACACAGTGCATCGCAGTTTGTTGTGTATGGGGCTGCATATCCGCAGACCAGTCAAGGTGCCCATGCTGACCCATCCACCGCCGAAAGCGCCAACAGTGGGCACGTGAGCATCAGAACTGGACCACGGAGCAATGGAAGAAGGTGGCCATGAATCACCTTTTCTTTTACATCACGTGGATGGCCGGGTGCGTGTGCGTCGCTTAACTGAGGAACACATGACACCAGGATGCACTATGGGAAGAAGGCAAGCCGGTGGAGGCAGTGTGATGCTTTGGGCAATGTTCTGCTGGGAAACCTTGGGTCCTGCCATCCATGTGGATGTTACTTTGACACGTACCACCTACCTAAGCATTGTTGCAGACCATGTACACCCTTTAATGGAAACGGTACTACTTCAGGGATCTAGTGGAGTCCATGCCTCGACGGGTCAGGGCTGTTTTGGCAGCAAAAGGGGGACCAACACAATATTAGGAAGGTCATAATGTTATGCCTGATCAGTGTATATATATATATATATATATATATATATATATATATATATATATATATATATATATATACACACACATATACACAGACAATAGCATACACAGGATGCACATATTGTCACCTTTCCAATGACATCGTTGCGGCTCAGTCGATCCTTATCCATGACGGTGATGATGATGGTGGTCTCTCGGAGAACATGTGCGGGCACCTCAAAAGGGAAGGATTCGTTAAAAACGGGGTTCAGGCAGCGTTTGATGGTCACTGTCTTCTTCTTCTCCACTCGCTTGTCTTTGTGCATTAGCCATACTTTTACATAGGGGTCTACAGCCAATCAGAGAACAAGAGGATGTGAGTTATGCAAATGACACATGCAGCTGTTCAATATTCATTCAACCAGTGTATTTGTTATTATACGTGTGTCTGAGTACCTGAGGTGCCCCCGATGTCCATGGCTTTGAGGTTGCGAGCTTTTATGATGTTAACAGTGATGGTGTTGGCAGTGGGGTTATAACACAGAGACAACAGCAGATCGCCACGTCTTCCCTACAGCACACACGCAAACAGAGCACGTCTTGACACAGGCTTGAAAGAGGTTTGAGAGTTATGGCAGATAGGAAGATAGTTACTCATACAAAGCTTGGAATATAGTGCAATAGTCCTATGGAGTACACTCTAAAAAAGATAGTTCTTTACACATATTAACAGTTCTATTCAGAACCATATTCTAAAGTTCTATTTAGAATCATATAGAACCACTCACGCTGCCGTCACTGCAGGGTTTAAGATCCTTCCAGAACGACTTCAGCTGTCCGAGCTCCACTTTATTCAGAGGGATGGAGACCTCACCAATCGGGTCGTTACGGCTGAACCGATCGTAATCCAGCACCTGGAGATACAGCGTCCGTTCCCGCACCTTCTCATACGGGAACCCTGAGGAGGATTAGATTCAGATTTACCCATTCCGAATGATGAAAACAGGGCCTACTTCATCCAAAAATCCAAAAGGTAATATTGTGCATAATAAAACCATTGACATTTTTGCACCTTGACATTATTTTCCTGATGATTCAGCATATTTCCCCCCAAATTCTCATTACTGTCATATAAAAAATATAATAACAAACAAAAACCCTCTCTTATTATGGTAATGAGTCCTGGCGGTTTACTTTTACAAGCTTTTTTTGGATGTTGTTGTCATTTTCATCATTCTCATGCTGATTCTCATTACATTCTAATTGTTTAAAAACATTATTTTCATCAGTATTACAGTAAATAATTACAATTTATTTGGCAGACACTTTTACCTTGCATTCAACGTACACATTTTATCAGTTCATGCATTTCCTGGTAATTGAACCTCTCATGACCTTTGTGTTGCAACTGCCTTGCTCTAGTATTTAAGCTACAGAAATGCTAATATAATATAATATAATATAATTGTATCAATTTATTATAAGACCAAATATTTTTTTTATTTGACAACTTAAATAATTTGATTAATTTAATTAACAATTAATCATTAATTTGTAATAATAATAATATTTATTAGTATTAATATTAAAGTAATGATAGTGTTGAAAAGGAAAACATATGTTTTTATGTCTTTATTAAAATTTTGGGATGAAATATGACCTAGACACGTACTTGACAGGGGCATTTTCATCAAGCAAGAGACTCTGCTGAAAACTGAATAGATGTAAGGAAACATGGGTGATTCACAACTGACCTTCAAAAAGGAAGGTTTCGTTCCAGTGAGGGTTGAGATTTTTTCTCTTGACTTTGGTCTCAAGTTTGTGCTTTCTGTCAGGCAGTAGGTAGATTTTAACGAAGGGGTCGGAGGTCCCAGAGAAGTCTTTAGCGGGCAGGTCTTGACCTTTGAGTATCTTCACCGTTAGAGTTGTGTCTTGGAAGCTGTAGCCCAAGCTGAACTGAATCCGGCCCAGTTTCTCGCTCACTGGACCTTCGTGGTCGTCGTCTTCTGACCCCGGAGACAACTAAAGACAGCAAGAGAGAGAATGAAGAATGGCTCTGAGACAAAAAAATACAAAAGCACACACACTTCAGTCTAACCAAAGATCTGCTATAAAGCAATCTGGAGTGTTTTCAAAACCTGACGGTTTTTTTTTTACAATTCAGAGACATCTGCCGTTATACATAACCAAGAAACACTTTTTGTCTTACAAGTGTTCTGAAATGTTGTTTAAATATGCAATAAATGAGGCATTATCTAATTAAATATGCACTAATTTGCATATATTTTTAGAACAGAAATCAAAGCATTGGATAAAGCCAGGTTCAAAATCCTTGTTTCATTTTGTTGACATACTACAGTTAAAGGCTTTATTTTAAATTTCTCTTTTTATCACTTCATAAATCTCAGGTGAATGACATATGAACAAACCCCTCTGTAAAAACCTATAGACAGAATATATTTTTGGTGTATGTAAAGCTGCTGAAGTGGAGATTTCTGACCTTTCTGACGTATTTTGAGAAAACAGCCTTTAAAGACATCTATTATAATTAAAATCTACAGATGCAAATAAAAAGGTGCAATAAAAAGTGTATTTTGGTCTGAAACTAGTCTGAAACAACACATTATGAAAAGCACAATAACCCCAAAACCTCAAAATTGACAAGTGCATGAAAAAACTATGTTTTTGCTTGTAGTTTCTTGCTTAAAGTGCCCCTATTATGTTTGTTTCCAGATATTACCTCTCAAGTAATATAACTGTTTGTGAATGTAAAAAGTCTGCAAAGTTTTAAAGACCACAACAGAATCACAAAAGACTGGACCATCTGACCAATCAGAGCAGAGTAGACCAATCACAAGAGACTGGACCATCTGACCAATCAGAGCAGAGTAGACCAATCACAAGAGACTGGACCATCTGACCAATCAGAGCAGAGTAGACCAATCACAATTGACTGGACCATCTGACCAATCAGAGCAGAGTAGATCAATCACAACAGACTGAGCCATCTGACCAATCAGAGCAGAGTAGACCAATCACAACGTACCTGAGCCATCTGACCAATCAGAGCAGAGTAGATCAATCACAACAGACTGAGCCATCTGACCAATCAGAGCACAGTAGACCAATCACAACAGACTGAGCCATCTGATCAATCAGAGCACAGTAGACCAATCACAACAGCTTGGGTCATCTGACCAATCAGAGCAGAGTAGACCAATCACAACTGACTGGACCACCTGACCAATCAGAGCAGAGTAGATCAATCACAACAGACTGAGCCATCTGACCAATCAGAGCAGAGTAGACCAATCACAACAGACTGGACCATCTGACCAATTAGAGCAGAGTAGACCAATCACAACAGCTTGGGTCATCTGACTGATCAGAGCAGAGTAGACCAATCACAACAGACTGGACCATCTGACCAATCAGAGCAGAGTAGACCAATTACAACCTCCTGAGCCACCTGACCAATCAGAGCAGAGTAGACCAATCACAACAGCTTGGGTCATCTGACCAATCAGAGCAGAGTAGACCAATCACAACAGACCGGACCATCTGACCATTCAGAGCAGAGTAGATCAATCACAACCTCCTGAGCCATCTGACCAATCAGAGCAGAGTAGACCAATCACAACGGACTGGACCATCTGACCAATCAGAGCAGAGTAGACCAATCACAACGGACTGGACCATCTGACCAATCAGTGCAGAGTAGATCAATCACAACGGACTGGACCATCTGACCAATCAGAGCAGAGTAGATCAATCACAATGGACTGGACCATCTGACCAATCAGAGCAGAGTAGATCAATCACAACCTCCTGAGCCATCTGACCAATCAGGGGTGCGTTTCCCAAAAGCAACAATGGTCGCAAGTTCTGTAGTTACCAAAAGAGTTCAACGGAACTTGCGACCATAGTTTGCTAACAATGCTTACTGGAAACGCACCCCAGAGCAGAGTAGCCTCGCAGTAAGGAGGGGTTTAGAGAGAACTGTTTTCAGACTCTTTGAGAAATTAGGTGATGTGCGGTATATATTATGAGAAAAGTGTTTTTTGACATTGGATGTAAAGCTTTTGTAAGAGACTCCAAAACGAAATTAAGTACCTTTAAAATAGCATAATAGGGGCACTTTAAGAGTTTATTTGAGACACTAAGCACCTATTTAAAGGCTATAGAGCACCTAGTAAATATTTAGTGAATATATAATTAATATTCATAAGCAACACTTTTAAAACCCCCATGGTTGCTTTACATGTTGCCGAACGAGCGATGTGCAATGTGATTCAGACTTAATGCCAGCAGTCAGATAGACTATGCAGGACCAGGACGCTACACGCAAACACACTGTCCTACCATCACCATGTCTCCAGTGAGCGAGTTGGCAAGGTCAGACACTGAAGAATGGCCGTCGGCATCTGGCGGCTGACCCTTAGGACTGTTAGCCGGCTTATTCCCCATATTCCTACTGCAGGGTGAGACAGACAGAGAGAAGCACAGGTTACTAAAAATACCACTGATGTGTGACTTGCCCTGCGTTTCTTTGTCACAGAATCAAACCCAGATGATCTTTTGACCTCTATGAGCGTGGACTCGTGTTAATTCTGACCGGCTTCATCACACATTTTAAAAACGGACAAGAATATGAAGGAAACAAATTAATAACAAGCATGAGAATGATTTTTACTCTCGATTACTTGAACACAATAAAATAAAGCCACAACAGAGAAGTAGAAAAGAAAAATCACATAGTTCAAACTATTACACATTTCCTGTTATAAAACACTGGGAGACAAAATGTTACCTCAGTTTATAACACAACCAAAAGACACCAGAACCTGGCCAATATTCAGAGTTATTAAATATCTCAGCAAACACATAAAGCTGTCAATTCATCACGTCACGGTGTGATCCGTTTGGTTTTCCAAGGGGTGGTGTCCAAAGTCGGATTTGGGCGGATGGCCTGCACTGGAAAATCGACTTAATATATGGGAATGATATGGGTCCAGTACAAGCGAAGCTGATTTACAGGCATTTGTAGTATAATGATTATTACCACAGACAATAATTCTGACTTAAAATAAAATGCTTATCGCCCACAGAAAATAATTTTACTCATTTTACTCCTTTTAATAAAATTGATAAAATAAAATTAAAATTAATCTGTATTGCAACAGGAAATAATTTTGACTCATTGCTTCATTTAAAAAATAAATAAATTTAATTAAATAAATGTAATTAAAATTAATACATTTAAATAAAATAAATGTTTAAAGCCAAAGGAAATAATTTTGACTCATTGCTTCATTTAAAAATAAAAAAATAAAATAAAATAAAATAAAATAAAATAAAATAAAATAAAATAAATAAAATAAAATAAAATGTGTATTGCCACAGATAATAATTGTGACTCATTGCTCCATAAAATATAAATAAAATAAAATAAATAAAATAAATAATGCTACAGAAAATATTTTGACTCATCAGTCCATTTAAAAAATAAAATAATATGTGTATTGTCACAGAAAATACTTGACTTATTACTCCATGCAAAAAATAAATAAATTCAGCTTTAATAATAAAATAAAATAAAATAATTTTTGTATTGCCACAGATAATAGTTTTGACAAATGTTTTCATTTAAAAAATTAAAAAATAAATTAAATGTGTATTGCTACAGAAAATAATTGTGACTCATTGCTCCATAAAACATAAAATAAATAAAATAAATAATGCTACAGAAAATATTTTGACTTATCAGTACAGAAAATACTTGACTTATCACTCCATGCAAAAAAAATAAAATAAATTCAGCTTTAATAATAAAAAAAAATAAAATAAAATGTTTAAAGCTCATATTTTTGTCAATGCTCTTACATGCATTACATTACCCAATAATATGTGGTCATGACATTGACGTTAAAATAACTTTCTGTGGTTAGTGATATAATGCCACAAATGCTGTCAATCGAGCATAACGTGTACTAAACCCCTAAATATTCCTCTAATGTTTGACTAAACTACTGAACTAGTTGACAGGACAAAACTAAACCAGAGCAGGGGCCAAAAGAGCAGAGAAAGAGAGACAGAGACAGACAGAGAAGGTGAAGAGGACAAATGCACACATCTGAATGAAACTGAGTGATCGAGAGACAGAAAGACTGAGAGAGAGACACACACACAAGATGACTACAGGATGAACATAGAAAAGCGATGGAGGCGGCACACGGATACAGACGAAACTCAGACACAGTAACAGCTGGAGGGAAAAAGAGAGACAAAAGACAGCGTAAGAGGAAAAGAGACGCTTTTCTGTGATGGAAAGGCAGAAGATTATTCGCATGACTGGAGAGTCAAACAAAACCATGAGAGAGACGTCAACCAAACCAGCACAGCTGCAGGAGAGAGAAAGAGCGAGAGAAGAAACCCTGGAGTCAGTCAGAGAGAAAGAAAGGAGAGTTAAACGAAAGCACATACACAGATTAGTTCTACAGAAAAGAAACAACGGAAAAAAGAAAGACAAAGAGACCAGGAAGCGTTTTGTTTCCGGAGAGAGGTGAAGCTTTGAAGAGAAAGAGAGAAAATGAGCGCTGGAAAGACAAAAAAGAGAGAAGGAGTAAACAAATAGTGTAAAGGAACACAGCAAATGGCACATACAGTCGAACACAGAGAGCAGGAGGGAATAAAAGAGAGACATCCGGGAGGATCAGACCGTCTTTAGACTGGCAGGGAAATCTGATGCGCTTCTCTCGCTTTGAAGGATAGTTCACTTAAAAGTTTTCATCGTTTACTCGCCCTCGTGTCGCTCCAAACCTGCAGGATTTCTTTCTTCTGTGGGACATAAGAGAAGATGTTTTTAAAAATGTTCCAATTTTTATTAATCTAACGGTATATACAATGAAAGTGGATAGTGAGCACAGCTGCTCCAAAAAGGGCATGAAAGCACCAAAATGTAATCCATACGACTTATGCGCTACGGTCAAAGTCTTCAGAAGTCATACGATAACTTTTTCTGAGGGAAAAGTCGGAAATTTAAAATTGCTATTTATTGAAAATATTTTCATTTAAAACCAGAATTGGACAAAAAAAATTTTATAATAAAAACAATGAAATTTAAATAACTATCCACTGACTAATCTTGCATGCAGCCAGACATACACCATAAAAATAAAATAAAATAATATACAATAAAAAAAAATTAAATCACTATAATATATAATATAATATAATATAATATAATATATAATCACTAAAAAAAAAAAAAAAAAAAAAAAAAAAAAAAAAAAAAAAATATATATATATATATATATATATATATAATTTATAATCACTGAAAATCTTTCTGCATAAAGCCAGAAGTGGAAAATGACATGAAATGAAATAAAAAATAAATAAAAAAATCACTATAATATATAAAATAATATAATATATAATCACTAAAATATAAAATTAAAAAATATATATATTTTTAATTTATAATCACTGAAAATCTTTCTGCATAAAGCCAGAAGTGGAAAACTAAATTAAACTATAAATAAATAAAAATAATAATAATAAAAAATATAAAAAAATTAATAAAATAAAACACTAAAATTTAAATCGCTATTCACTGAAAAATAAAATAAAATAAAAAATACTGATATTTAAGCTATTTACTAAAATCGTATTGCATAAAGCCAGAAGTGGACCACAAAAATAAAATAAAACACTAAAATTGTAATCACTTTTCACTGAAAATCATTTTAGATAAAGCCAGAATAAAAATAAAATAAAATAAATATTGCATCACAAGGGCGTAAGCAGCAGTGCTCCTGCATGTGACCAAAAATGTATGCTATACAACAAAAACAATTAAACAGACAAATGTAAAAAAAAAAAAAAACTATAGAAAGTGTAGGCACTTTTGAACTGTATAACCTTCAAAACATATTTTAGGCATTACTATTATTTCTCTATTGTTTAGGTCCCCTCTAAAATGGTTGTTTTGCGTTTTCTTTTTTTGGAGCATTTTGCTGAATAGAAAAGAGCAGTTTCTGCTAAATAACTCTGTGTCCCAGAGAGAAGAACATGAGGGTGAGTAGACGAGGATAATCATATTTCATATGAATCATATTCCCAGCTGGATCCGCACCAGTCTAAGGAGAGCTGCAGAGGTCCGGGAGGACGGATCTGACTCGGGCGGGAGGTTTACGCACAAACCATGAAGCGTCTGTCTGTCAACACATCTGTTTCGGGAAAACATCCTCTCAATGGTGTCACTTTAGTTCTTGGTTAATTCACTGAAAAGCTGCCACAAACATCATGGCCGAGTTGTTGAAGACACACAGACGTAGCCGTAGCGGAGACAGGAAGACACCGAGCAGGCAAAGCACGACACACACACAGACAGACAGACAGACAGACAGACACGAGGTTAGCTCGGGAGGGGAGAGAGACAGGGCTTTCAAATCTTCAGAAACACATCCTCATGAATATTCAGGATCGGTGTCAGTAATTGGTTAATTGTGAACTGAATGCAGCTCTGATTGGCTGAATCTGTTAGTGAGTTAGTGTCCTTGTTAGTTCAATCTTGAACCCACACACATTCAGCTGCCATGAAAATGATGGAAAAAAACAGATGGAGAAATGATAATGACAGTAAGAAGGGAGTGAATATCGGGGTCTGAAAGCCCATAGGTTTGAACCCTCTTATAAAGTCTTAAAAAGTAAAGAAACTCTTTTAAAGGGGTCATATGATGCTTTTTAAATTTTTAGTGCATGTATAAGATCTGCAAAACTAGAAGACTAAAACCAACGACGTTTGTGTTAACTTCATTAGAAGCCTTGAATGCTGAAACATGCTGTGACACACCTGAAGTGTTTGACCAATCACAACGCACTGGGTCAGCTGGCCAATCAGAGCACTCTGAGCTCTTCAGAAGGAGGGGCTTAATAGAGTGGTTCAGACAGACTGGGAATAGAGGGGCTGCAATAATGTACAGCATGTGAAAAATAATGTGTTTTTTGAACATTAAAGCATGTTAACATATTCTATTAACCTAATGAACAAACAAAATAGTGAACTTTTAAAATAGCATCATATGATTCAACATATGTGACCCTGGACCACAAAACCAGTCATAAGGGTCCATTTTTTAAAACTGAGATGCATCTGAAAGCTAAATAAATAATCTTTCCATTGATGTACGGTTTGTTAGGATTAGGATATTTAAAAAAAAATCTAAATATTGAGAAAATCACCTTTAAAGTTGTCCAAATGAAGTCCTTATCAATGCACATTACTACTAATAATACATTTTTGATATATTTATGGTAGTATCATTAATATCCTAATGACTTTTGGCATAAAAGGAAAAAAAAATCGATTTTGACCCATACAGTGTAGTGTTGGCTAATGGCACAAATATACCCGTGTGACTTATGACTGGTTTTGTGGTCCAGGGTCACACATCTACTTTCTACTAAACAAGTGCTTTCCATATTGGAAAAGGATCAATAATGGGAGATATAGTCATAAAACATCATTATTTATCACAAATAATATTTACATATTACACATATACACATTACTATAAATGTTCAAATATAAAGTGTCCAAGACGATATTTAAAAGAAACAAATTCTCATTTGCCTAAGAAAGAAGCAACAGTTGAAGCCTGAAGACTTTCTGTTAGTATCAGTAACACATGAACATCTTTCTATGTTTTCTAGATAACCTCCTCCACTGACCCCTGGTTAAACCCCTGGATGAGTTGAACAGGTGAAATGAGGACCGAGAAAAGAGAAAGAACACAATGAGCATCTTTCTCTCTCTCTTTCTGTATCTCTCCGTCTGTCCTTCGCTATCGATCGAGGGCAGATAAAGGACATGTAGACGCTTCTCTGAGGCCTGAATAATTCATTCACTGTAGACGTGTGACCCGCCTGCAGTTATTCAGAAGTTTGGCTCGGTAACCTGTTTAACTTTAGCTGGCATCGCACATGTCAATATAAATATCATCTTCATAAATCATTGAACGGTACAGGAAGCTTTATAAAATCGATCCACCTTTGACGTTGTTGTGAAATAGCAAACAGGCATGCGCACACATTAATTCAATTCTATATTAATGATCCTTTAATGTCTACAGACTAATGAACTATTGGACTATATTAAAATAAAATTGTATTGAAAACTTTTGTCTTATATCAAATTAAGTAAATACAAGTTATACAAATTAAATATTTATCTTATATAATATTTACTAAATATTTATTTCATGTTGATATTGTTGCTGTTTTATAACAATATATATATAACATATCCCTATGTTTTATAATATATATACACACTTTTAATTGTATTCTTAAATAATTTAATACTAAGTATTTAAAATGTATACAAATTAAAATAAAATATTTATTAAATAATAAAATATTTAATTAAAAATATATTTTATATAATTTTTATATTTTATATAATTATAATCTTAAATAATTTAACATTAAGTAATTAAAATGTATACAAACTAAATAATAATTAAATAAATAAATATTTATTAAATAATTAATTAATTAAATATTTCATTAAAATATATATTTTTAACTTATGATTTAAAGTAATCGAATGTGAAGCAATTAAAATGTATACAAATTAAATAAAATAATTAATCAAATAAAATATTTATTTTATATAATATTTACTTATATTTTCTAGAAGTATTGAGCAATTTTGTCTTGTATCATGTTGATATTGTTGCCATTTTATAAAAGCAATAATTAAATGTGTGTATTTAAGTTAAACATTAAGCTAAAATTAATTATCTAAATACAAATACATGTTTACATTTTATTTTTAAATAATTTAATTAAAATTATAATTTTAATTTTAATTAAAATGAATACAAATTAATAATAAATTAAATAAAAGATTTATATAAAGTAATAAACTGATATATTTATGTTAGTTGCTAATATTAAATAAAATAAAAAAGATACGTTTTTGAATAAATTTTACTTTAAATAATTAATATTAAATAATAATTATTATTATTAATAATTAAAAATAACTACATATGAATGTAATATACAGACTAAATTAATAATTTATTAATAAATTCAAGAAAATAAAATATTTATTTTATATAACATTTAGTAAAATAATTTTACAATTATTTAAAAATAAGTTTGGCAGCTTCCCTACATTTTTTGTGCTTATATATCTCGAAAATACATCAAATTACAGAAGAAAATCTGCATATTTGACTATTTTCTGGCCATAAGGGGTTTAGTGCTTTGTGTTGGAACAACACTCATATACCATGGTAAAAACACTGTAACGTGACTTTGAGTGGCAAACCGCTGAGTAAAGCTGTTTGTAAAACTATAATGGTTGTAGGACAGCACAAGGAGAAATAAGACAGAGAGAAACAGATGATTTCTCTTGAACTGAAGTGTACAAACATCTCCCACACACGGCGTAGATGTTTTATATCTATGAATAATATGATTATTACTGCATCTAGACGGCAGCCTGCAGGTGTGTGGCATCCCCAGTAGGGGGCGCACAGAGCCCAAATTCCCCCTGACATCTGGAATGTGCTCTTCCAAGCGCTCTCACCTCGAAAGTGGGCTGTTGGCATGGCAACCGAGGGGTGGTGAGAGTGTGTGCGTGAGGGATGGAGGGGCAGCAAACGGGAGACCATATAGTGCACAAACAGCAGACGAGGAGAAGGATATATGACAGGTACAGGTGAGCGCCTCGCTAACACACACACGCATGGACGCACATGACAAACACACACGCACATTCAGAGGCGGGCTGGAGGCGGGTCGCTTTGGGGTTCACCGTGACCTGTTATACTATCCTGCGTTTACCTGGCCCGGGAACCAACGCACGCACCTCGCTGACGCGTCCAGGCTGGAGAGGGAGACCGCGCTCCCCTCTATACAGATTCCCGTCAGAAACACACAACACAACATCATGCCATCGCATGCACACACACACACATCCACACAGCATACTAGAGATGATTACATAACCAACCCACGATGCACAGCGGCATGAGCGTGTCCACAGTAACTCATTACTTCATGCACGTGTGAGATGCAACGGGCCTTTCGAGACAAAAGTCAAAGCCTGTCCAGTACACACACACACACACACTGCTGTTAGCTCATTCACTTCATTCAAAGCGTGTCGTAATTTCTTGGACAGCACACTATAAACACACACACACACACACAGATCTAATATGTGCTCGAGCACAGCAGAACAGCTCAATTAAAATCTGATGCTCCTGGGCAAGGCAGACCAAGATTCCCATAAAAATCCCTAAAGGAATAGTTCAGCCACAAATAAAACACGTCTACTCTCCCTTTCCATCTAGTGTGCCCTAAAAGGGAGATGTTTAGCAGAATGTCCGAGCTGCACTTTTGAACTGCTCCTTTGCATTTCCACAGAAGAAATTAATAATAATAATTCTGTTATGACAACTCTCTGTCATAAGTAATGCTTGGTAAGTTTAGTCTTGGTGGAATAGATCTGTTACGCTGCTGCTGCTGATATTGCTGCTAATAACACATACACGACTCACTGCTGTGAGTAAGACATGATGCTGTATAGCATACCTATAGCAGATCTATACAGGTGGAGCTGGGGAAGGAGGAGGGTTTCTGAAAGCACGCCACAACTGCTACAGCAAATGCTGAGCAGAATTTAAAGGTTGAGCAGCGAGCTCATTGGCTACTGATACAGCAAGAACCAATCAGCTGTGCCCTATATAGAATGATGTGAATGCAAGTGGATTGAGTTGAGGACCAATCAGCCGGCGCTATCTAGAGTTTCGTGACAGAACTTTGTATTATTGACAGAATAATAATTTCTTTTTTTGCACTTAACAGCATCTTTTAATTCACTACAAATCTCATGTTTTTTCTTTGTTTGGTCTTATTTTTCTTTTAAGAGTCATTCAAGTATAATTAAATAAAAAATCAAGTAAAAAATTAAATATATTATCTCATAATGCAAGCTTATTTTTAACACATTTACTATATTAAAATTGTTAAATATAGTAATTATATTAAAAATGATTTATTATTAAACTACAATAAAATTAAAACATAAATAACATTACACACTTATATTATTGAACACAAGAATAAAAAAGTATGTAAAAACTAGGGGTGTAACAATACATCGATATGGATCGATATATCGATCAAATGACTAATGATACGATGTATCGATGCAAAATCGATCAAAAATCAATACCTATATTTTTTTTAAGAAACACATTTATTTTGACACTCTACACATCTTTGTGCAATGTCCACCTATGCATTACCCGCGCTAATGCGTGCATTCTCATTTAAACTCGCCTGGGCTCCAAAGAAAACGCAAGTGTATCAGTATATTCATGGATCAGTGCATTCGCTCTTAAAGTGACAGCAGCCTAATAAACCTGCTACTGTCTGTGTCATTAAATCAAACAACAAAATACAAAGAAAATTTCTAACTGCTCTTGACTAAATATCTTTTATAACTTTAATATTATTAAATCTATATTCAATGTATACAGTGAAGAATATGCAGTGTTATTATACACTTGATTTCTTTTTTTAATTTCTGTGCCTGAAAACTTCTTAGACCTACCTGAAAAACCTGAAAAGCATTATTTTATTGTATTTATTTGTGCTATTGCTTGTACTTGGTTATCTGTTGAAAATATGCTGAATCGAATTGGACTGTAATCGTATCACTGATAATTTTTTTTTAAGTATCTGCAAATATCATATTGTTGGCTATGAGAAACAATATCATATTGTATCGGGATGAACCATACGATTTACAACCCTAGTAAAAACAATTATATTAAAACAATTTAATATTAAACTACATCAAAATAAAAAAGTAAAAAAGTATATCAAATTCAATATTCATATATATATATACACTCACCTAAAGGATTATTAGGAACACCTGTTCAATTTCTCATTAATGCAATTATCTAATCAACCAATCACATGGCAGTTGCTTCAATGCATTTAGGGGTGTGGTCCTGGTCAAGACAATCTCCTGAACTCCAAACTGAATGTCAGAATGGGAAAGAAAGGTGATTTAAGCAATTTTGAGCGTGGCATGGTTGTTGGTGCCAGACGGGCCGCTCTGAGTATTTCACAATCTGCTCAGTTACTGGGATTTTCACGCACAACCATTTCTAGAGTTTACAAAGAATGGTGTGGAAAGGGAAAAACATCCAGTATGCGGCAGTCCTGTGGGCGAAAATGCCTTGTTGATGCTAGAGGTCAGAGGAGAATGGGCCGACTGATTCAAGCTGATAGAAGAGCAACTTTGACTGAAAAAACCACTCGTTACAACCGAGGTATGCAGCAAAGCATTTGTGAAGCCACAACACGCACAACCTTGAGGCGGATGGGCTACAACAGCAGAAGACCCCACCGGGTACCACTCATCTCCACTACAAATAGGAAAAAGAGGCTACAATTTGCACGAGCTCACCAAAATTGGACAGTTGAAGACTGGAAAAATGTTGTCTGGTCTGATGAGTCTCGATTTCTGTTGAGACATTCAGATGGTAGAGTCAGAATTTGGCGTAAACAGAATGAGAACATGGATCCATCATGCCTTGTTACCACTGTGCAGGCTGGTGGTGGTGGTGTAATGGTGTGGGGGATGTTTTCTTGGCACACTTTAGGCCCCTTAGTGCCAATTGGGCATCGTTTAAATGCCACGGCCTACCTGAGCATTGTTTCTGACCATGTCCATCCCTTTATGACCACCATGTACCCATCCTCTGATGGCTACTTCCAGCAGGATAATGCACCATGTCACAAAGCTCGAATCATTTCAAATTGGTTTCTTGAACATGACAATGAGTTCACTGTACTAAAATGGCCCCCACAGTCACCAGATCTCAACCCAATAGAGCATCTTTGGGATGTGGTGGAACGGGAGCTTCGTGCCCTGGATGTGCATCCCACAAATCTCCATCAACTGCAAGATGCTATCCTATCAATATGGGCCAACATTTCTAAAGAATGCTTTCAGCACCTTGTTGAATCAATGCCACATAGAATTAAGGCAGTTCTGAAGGCGAAAGGGGGTCAAACACAGTATTAGTATGGTGTTCCTAATAATCCTTTAGGTGAGTGCATATTAAAATGTATAAATTTATAATTAAAAACATTGCAGTTCTTCCCACTACACATATATAAATAAACAAGACTAAAAAAGTATGTAAAAATGGTAATATATACATAAAAATACTACATACTCAAATATTATCATGTTATATTATATAAATTGAATTTCAAAAATCACAAATATCTAAATTTATTCATAATTAAAAAACTTTTGGTGAACTATCCCTTTAATTTACACATACACATTAATACACACACACACACACACACACACATGTTGGTGCACCTATCATTATGAGGACATTCCATAGATGTAATGGTTTTTATACTGTACAAACTGTACATTCTATCCCCCTACACTACCCCTACCCCTAAACCTACCCATCACACACACACACACACACACACACACACACACTAAACCTACCCATCACACACACACTCACACACACTACCCCTACCCCTAAACCTACCCAACACACACACACACACACACACTACCCCTATCCCTAAACCTACCCATCACACACACACAGACACACACTACCCCTACCCCTAAACCTACCCATCACACACACACACACACACACACACACTCACACTACCCCTACCCCTATACCTACCCATCACACACACACACACACACACTACCCCTACCCCTAAACCTACCCATCACAGAAAACATTTAGCATTTTTACATTTTTAATAAAACATTGTTTAGTATGTTTTTAAAGCTATTTTCATTATGAGGACACAGGGAATGTCCTCATAAACCACGTTTACGTTGCAATACCAGTGTAATACCCATGTCATTATACAAATTTGTGTCCTCATAAATCACATAAACATGCACACACACACATCATCTCAGAGAGAGCTAGTCAAAGACACTAAAAAGAAATAAGCATAAGTTTGCTCTGTTCAACACCAACCAAACTGATCCATTGGCAGGTGTTTGCTCTGTTAAGCACCACTATTATTGATCATACTTTGGGTTAGTGATGAAAACAAAGCCATAACAGGACGCATTAAACTTCAGCACATAACAGTTTGTGCTCCAGACACAAATGATGTGTTTTGTTGAGGTGTGACGTTACTAAGTGTTTAGACTTATAAAACAGGTAAAGAACAATCCCAAAGACTTACACTGAACGAGAGACCCAAGCTAAAGAAACCACCCTCTAATGCATTAGCAAATACTGGGAGAATCGTCACACTAACTCTAGCATTGCGTTTGAGAAGGACAGAGCGAGACAGAGACACCGCAGGCCATGTGAATCATGAAATGCTACAAGTTTTTTTTGCAAAGTCAGCCCGTCAAAACTTGCTGCTTCCAAACAAACCCTGTTCCTTTGGCTTCAGCCACTCTTTCATCTTTCCCTCTCATTAATACACCTGCTTTTAAACACACACTGCGCTCTCTCTTTATCTACAGCTAATTACAGAAGATTATCCACTCGACTGGAGCGCTAGAAGGCCGACACACACACACACACAGCAGCGTCAGCACCACGGACAGCTCCATTATTCTGCAGCAGTTTGACCCACAGCTACTTCTACAGGCGCAGGGGCTCGTCTCAAGAGCTCACGCCGACAGCTATTTGTCACTAGAAGTTGTTCCTACTGATAATACATCGTGCTGATGCTAGAGACCAGTCAGGGATGAGATCATTGTATAGAGTAACTGTGCATTCAAGTTCTATAACAAACACACAAAATAATGATTAATCAAAAATTAACATTTGATGAAAACAAGGGTTTTCAAAGGGTGTACATGGCCTGCAACAATGCTTAGGTAGGTGGTACGTGTCAAAGTAACATCCACATGGATGGCAGGACCCAAGGTTTCCCAGCAGAACATTGCCCAAAGCATCACACTGCCTCCGCCGGCTTGCCTTCTTCCCATAGTGCATCCTGGTGTCATGTGTTCCCCAGGTAAGCGACGCACACGCACCCGGCCATCCACGTGATGTAAAAGAAAACGTGATTCATCAGACCAGGTCTTCTTCCATTGCTCCGTGGTCCAGTTCTGATTCTCACGTGCCACTGTTGGTGCTTTCGGTGGTAGACAGGGGTCAGCATGGGCACCCTGACTGGTCTGCGGCTATGCAGCCCCATTGCAACAAACTATGATGCACTGTGTATTCTGACACCTTTCTATCAGAACCAGCATTAACTTCTTGAGCAATTTGAGCTACAGTAGCTCGTCCACACGATCGGACCACACAGGCCAGCCTTCGCTCCCCTCACAACAGAGATAACAGACGTCTTAAAAGTACAGCAGCAAAAACATCCTGTTTAAATCTAAGGGTCAGAGTGGATGGAAAATGGTCTTGAAAAACCAGTCAGTTTTACTAACTTTATGAACGGGTTCTTGGGGAAAATGTCATACCAATCATATATATGCTGCTATATAACACAGAAGTTTAAACCAGCAAACAGCTCTGTTCATTGCTGCAAAAGTAGCTTATTCTAAAACTGTTGTGTGTAGGTTCAGACAGAATTGCATAAAGAACTATATTATATAATAATTTTAATTATATGCATTTTTATGCAAATGTATGCCCGCAACATGTGTTTTCACAGCCAATGCGTCCCGTTATCTGCATAACACTTGACGTGTCTACACACAAGACACCCACACGCTGAGTGTGTGTGTGTGTGTGTGTGTGTGTGTGTTTAAGGCCACGATTGTGTAAGGTTGAACATAGTCAATAAAGAAACAAGCTTTTGTCACTGGGGTTTTAATTCCTGCTGATACTCTAATCCAGATGCACCCACTGAGAACACGAACCACATGAAGCACACAAGCGTACGGATGGGTTTCCAGCCACATACTACAGTATATCCAGTATTTGTTTTGTGAAAGAAATTAATACTTTTATTCAGCAAGGATGCATTAAATTGATCAAAAGTGACTTTAAAGTTCTTTCTATTTATGAAAGAACCTTGAAAAATACCACTGTTTCCAGAAAAATATTAAGTAGAAAAACTGTTTTCAACATTGATAATAATCATAAATGTTTCTTGAGCATCAAATCATCATATTGAGAAGGATTTCTGAATGATCATGTGACACTGAAGACTGGAGTAATGATGCTGAAAATTCAGCTTTGATCACAGGAATAAATTACATTTTACAATATATTCACATAGAATTTTAAATTGTAAAAATATTTCACAATTTGACTGTATTTTTGATCAAATAAATGCAGCCTTGGTTATGTCTTTCAAAATCATTTTTTAAAAATCTTACCAACCTCAAACTATTTTTTACTAGTGTAGGCATTGTGCTAATTTCTATATATACTGTATATATGTACAGATTTTCTTCCAGTAGGACATTAGGCATTATTCCATTCCGAAAAGTGTAAATGTCAAAAGCGTATACAGTAGAACAACACACTATGTGAATGAGTTTCATTCATAGACTCAAACTAACAGAGTATAAAGAGTCTGAGAGAGCCTACGGCGGGGTTTACATCAAAAAAGATCCTCTCTCTGACACAACACACTCTAGAGTCTCACAGCACTTATACTGTGTGTGTGTGTGCTTTTAAATCCATTCAATCTAAATGCCATGATCACAGTGGGAGCTTCAGTCTCAATCCACAGCAAAGCCTCCCTATGAAGGTGCCGCACGCTTGAATCAACAGCAAAATGGCAGAGAAAAGCTGTGTGTGTTAGCATGAGAGACAAAACTTTACGTGACAAAGGGCACGTGATATGAATCTCTGTCTTTCGCTGCACACGGCACATGAGTGAATGTCACGAAACCTGTCAGGAACACGTCCGGGTCACACCTCAGCCCACAGTCTACTGAAATCAGTAACAAATTATATTGTGCATGAAGAAAACAAAGTCTATTAGTACTTTCTGCATTGTGATATTATATTCATGAATATTAAGCATGTAACCCCATTACTCAGTAGCATATTGTAATGTACAAAATATTCACAATCATAAGTACTATAATAATTAAATAAATAATATAATTTATTTAATTACTATTTGCAAATCCAACTGTAAGTATATATCATATTTGTATTTAATATATGCTCATTTAAATAAATAAATAAATTGTAAGTATACAGTATATTATATATATACACTCACCTAAAGGATTATTAGGAACACCTGTTCAATTTCTCATTAATGCAATTATCTAATCAACCAATCACATGGCAGTTGCTTCAATGCATTTAGGGGTGTGGTCCTGGTCAAGACAATCTCCTAAACTCCAAACTGAATGTCAGAATGGGAAAGAAAGGTGATTTAAGCAATTTTGAGCGTGGCATGGTTGTTGGTGCCAGACGGGCCGCTCTGAGTATTTCACAATCTGCTCAGTTACTGGGATTTTCACGCACAACCAGTTTACAAAGAATGGTGTGGAAAGGGAAAAACATCCAGTATGCGGCAGTCCTGTGGGCGAAAATGCCTTGTTGATGCTAGAGGTCAGAGGAGAATGGGCCGACTGATTCAAGCTGATAGAAGAGCAACTTTGACTGAAATAACCACTCGTTACAACCGAGGTATGCAGCAAAGCATTTGTGAAGCCACAACACGCACAACCTTGAGGCGGATGGGCTACAACAGCAGAAGACCCCACCGGGTACCGCTCATCTCCACTACAAATAGGAAAAAGAGGCTACAATTTGCACAAGCTCACCAAAATTGGACAGTTGAAGACTGGAAAAATGTTGCCTGGTCTGATGAGTCTCGATTTCTGTTGAGACATTCAGATGGTAGAGTCAACAGAATGAGAACATGGATCCATCATGCCTTGTTACCACTGTGCAGGCTGGTGGTGGTGGTGTAATGGTGTGGGGGATGTTTTCTTGGCACACTTTAGGCCCCTTAGTGCCAATTGGGCATCGTTTAAATGCCACGGCCTACCTGAGCATTGTTTCTGACCATGTCCACCCCTTTATGACCACCATGTACCCATCCTCTGATGGCTACTTCCAGCAGGATAATGCACCATGTCACAAAGCTCGAATCATTTCAAATTGGTTTCTTGAACATGACAATGAGTTCACTGTACTGAAATGGCCCCCACAGTCACCAGATCTCAACCCAATAGAGCATCTTTGGGATGTGGTGGAACGGGAGCTTCGTGCCCTGGATGTGCATCCCACAAATCTGCAAGATGCTATCCTATCAATATGGGCCAACATTTCTAAAGAATGCTTTCAGCACCTTGTTGAATCAATGCCACGTAGAATTAAGGCAGTTCTGAAGGCGAAAGGGGGTCAAACACAGTATTAGTATGGTGTTCCGAATAATCCTTTAGGTGAGTGTATATTAGCATAGTGTAATGTGTTGTGTAATGTCATGATAGTATGTTGTACTGAATTTAATTTGTGCTAATACATACATACATACATACATGGATACATAATTACATGCATACATACATACATACACACATACATACACACATACATAATTACATGCATACATACATGCTTACATACATACATAATTACATGCATACATACATACATACACACATACATAATTACATGCATACATACATGCTTACATACATACATACATGCTTACATACATACATAATTACATGCATACATACATACATACACACATACATAATTACATGCATACATACATGCTTACACACATACATAATTACATGCATACATACATATATAATTACATGCATACATACATGATTACACATACGTACATACATACATACATACATACATATACATCTACATAAATACATACTATTTGCCAAAACAATGGAAGAATGTTCAGGAAACCTGTTTGGAAACAGCCATTACTTTTCACTTCACCTTTAATTCTCATGAACAATTAACAGTCTTAAAATATGCTTCATTTTCTTCATGCAAAATATAGTTTGTAGGACTGACAATTTATTTAAAAATGTAATTATTAGTAATACATTGCAACATATGCTGTGAAAAATAGATAATTTGAAGACATTATTGTAGCAGACAAGAAAATAGACAAAAAGTGTTATTTTTGTAAAGAAAAAAAAAAAAGTAAATTAATTTTACTCGATGCATTAAATTCACAGGCCTAATAATTTCTTATTTTTGTTGTTTTGATGTTGTTGAATTGTGACCCGGGCATCATAAGATTCACTCACACATTCATTACAGCGTCTCAGTGTTTCAGAAGCTGTAATCTCGCTCATGCTGATTCAAGCACTTCATAGAGATATAACCATCAGATAGCACTTCAAAGCCTGTGAGTGTTTGTGTGTGTGTGTGTGTTTGTGAGAGCCTACATTATCTCTGTCTCTGAGATCATTTGTTTTCCATATTACATCTGCCACTGCTTTAGTATTTTAGCTAGGCGATGTTGGTTCTCCAGTGCGGAGCGATTCCTGTTTGATACTCATTCACTGGGCATTCTGGGTAATCACAAGCCTTCAGAGCAGCGGCAAATGGGCCCGAGGAATGTGCCAACAGCTAGAAGGCTTGGCCATTCAGACACAGTCTCTCTCTTTCACTCTGCTTTCTCCTTATTAGTCTGCTAGCTCTTCCTGGCTGAGTTAATTGCATGTGTGTGTGTTTGGCGAGCCCTGAGTTTTACTCCAGCCCTAATTAACCAGGGAAACGAGAGAAAAGAAAAAATGTGTTTGAGTCGAAAAAGAGAGAGAAAGACCAAAGAAATCACCCAGAACTTCTGAAAAATAGTGAACGAGTCAAGTGGAGATTCAAGAAACGCTGTTGAACTGTATAGCAGTGTAGTGTCAATCTACTAGAGTAGTTAAACTACAGTTAAAGGGATACACTATACTGCCAAAAGTATTAGGACACCCCTCCAAATCATTGAATTCAGGTGTTGCAATCACTTCCATGGCCACAGATGTATAAAATCAAGCACTAGGCATGCAGACGCTTCTACAAACATTTGTGAAAGAATGGGTCGCTCTCAGGAGCTCAGTGAATTCAAGTGTGGTACTGTGATAAGTTGCCACCTGTGCAATAAGTCCATTCGTGAAATTTCCTGACTACTTAATATTCCATGCTCAACTGTTAGAGGTATTATAACAAAGTGGAAGCAATTGGGAACAACAGCAACTGAAGTAGTAGGCCACGTAAAATCACAGAGCGGGGTCAGCGCATGCTGAGGCACACAGTGTGCAGAAGTCGCCAACTTTCTGCAGAGTCAATAGTTACAGACCTCCAAACTTTGTGTGGCCTTCAGATTATCTCAAGATCAGTGCATAGAGAACTTCATGGAATGGGTTTCCATGGCCGAGCAGCTCATCCAAGCCTTACATCACCAGTGCAATGCAAAGCGTGGGATGCAGTGGGGTAAAGCACGCCGCCACTGGACTCTAGAGCAGTGGAGACGTGTTCTCTGGGATTGACCAATCACGCTTCTCTGTCTGGCAATCCGATGGATGAGTCTGGGTTTGGCGGTTGCCAGGAGAACGGTACTTGCCTGACTGCATTGTGCCAAGTGTAAAGTTTGGTGGAGGGGGGATTATGGTGTAGGGTTGTTTTTCAGCGGTGGGGCTTGGCCCCTTAGTTCCAGTGAAAGGAACTCTTAATGCTTCAGCATACCAAGACATTTTGGACAATTTCATGCTCCCAACTTTGTGGGAACAGTTTGGGGATGGCCCCTTCCTATTCCAACATGACTGCGCACCAGTGCACAAAGCAAGGTCCATAAAGACACGGATGAGCGAGTTTGGTGTGGAGGAACTTGACTGGCCTGCACAGAGTCCTGACCTCAACCCGACAGAATATCGTTGGGATTAATTAGAGCAGAGACTGGGAGCCAGATCTTCTCGTCCAACATCAGTGACTGACCTCACAAATGCGCTTCTAGAAGAATGGTAAAAAATTCCCATAAACACACTCCTAAACCTTGTGGAAAGCCTTCCCAGAAGAGTTGAAGCTGTTATAGCTGCAAAGGGTGGGCCAACTCCATATTAAACCCTACGGATTAAGAATGGGATGTCATTAAAGTTCATGTGCATGTAAAGGGCAGAAGTCTCAAAACTTTTGGCAATATAGTGTATTTATTGTATTTTTTGTATATATTTATTATAAAATGTTTATTTGTAAAGCTATAAAAATATTACATATATAGTGCAGAATGTTTTTCTTTTTTATGTCTTTGTTATAAATTGCTCATAATCCTAACACTGAACAACAACAGGTTGAGTGCAACAGTACTTCACTTCGACAGAGGAGGTGCTAGCAGCACAGGAACTACAGGTGTTTCCGTCATAATGAAGTCTTGCATCAGTCTGTATAATATTAATGGTGATCAGGGCGACCCCTAATGTTTTCCTTCGTGTTTAAAGAGGCATCCGAGTGTGTGTCAGCCCCAGTCTCAGGAGAGTTACGCCACTTCAGTCAGAGGCCTGTAAATTAGCCTCGACCAACGGCATCAATACTCTCCCTCTCGCTGGCACGCCACCAAACGCAGTAAATCATAAACCTAATGCCATACAGCGCCTGTTTGTGAGACAGAGAGCGAGAGACCCTCATGTCTGCGTTCTCTAATTTAGTTGCGATCACACGTCGGCCCTCCAAATGATCAAAAACTAATTCAGCCTCTGACTCACTGCCATTATCCAGCGCAGAAACATTCGCAGATGATCGCTGGTTAGCCAGAGAGGATTTCCCTCGAGAGGTGTAGGCAGAGTGTGTGCTGTGTGTTATCTATAGAGGAATGGGTTTTTAATAAATGAATGTTTATGTAACTGACAGGCATGAATCTAAATAATAAAAACCCTTTGCAGAACAATTCTCTAAATGCACACTCAAGAAAACAAACACGCTGTGCTCAAAATACCATACTACTCATATTATTTCTGCATTATGCATACTGTGAATTTTTTATTAATGCAAACCTAAGTAGAATTTGCCAAAATGTGCAGAATATAATATCCCCACAATCTTTCATTTACAATCATAATGTACATATATACATTATTATTTTCAAAATTGTAAATGGACACTGTTAAATATAAATATGGTTATTTAGTAAACTGGATTTTTTTTTCAGCCCTTTCTCCATTATAAGATATTGGATATTTTTAAGATATTAAATAAGATATTTAAATAAGATATTAAGATATTTAGATAATTACATTACATTTAAAGTTAAAAATAAAAAATAAAATAAAAAATGCTAATACTGTATATAAAGTGCCAGTAATAAGTGATTAACAGCCATACAGTATTTAACATATAATTTATTATATATATATAATTTTATATTTAAAACTTGACAAAAATATTACAACTTTTTATTATATATATATATATATATATATATATATATATATATATATATATATATATATATATATATATATATATATAATAAAAAGTTGTAATATATAATACAGAGTTATATATATATATATTTTTTTGGGGGGAAAATAAAAAATACATAAAACATAATACTTATATATATATATATATATATTGAAGTTAAATATTACTATTATATAAAATTATAAAATATAATATATCATATAAAATATAATTTTTATATGTAAATCTGACATATATAGTGAAAATATCTACGTTTAAATATTACATATAGTGCAGAATGATTAATTACATGTAATGAGATCATGTGATAATGCAGCATACTGTCTGAAATGTTTATTGTTATATGTTGCACATTGTTCCACATGCAATTTATAGTGTGCACTGCATCCTACACTCTAGTTCCCATTCCGAATACAGCCAGAGCGGGAAAAGTAAAGCTAATGAGACACCTAGTGAGACACAACATAAAAGCATAAAAGATGAGAGAAAAAAAGTGAACTTGGGAGACGTGTTCAAGGAGAGCGGGGATAAAAGGATCTGACGCTAAAGTCAGAGGATGAAAGAAGAACAAATAGGGATAAAAATGCCAAAAACAGAAATAAACAAGACGTGAAGTAAAGATCGCAACAGTTCACGTCTCAGCGTGGAGTAAGTCACAGTATCTCACACCCCATTGGTTGAGCCCTGGCCCACACAGCCACCAATGGCATTCAAACACCCCGTTAGCCTCAGGTGAGTCTCATTAGCATGATTAATGAGCTCATTACTTATTAGCGACATACAGCCGAACATACAGCTTGTTCATTTACTTCATATCAGCCATTCTGAAGCTCTCTTCCAAAACGTAGCGAGACACCTAACTAGACAGCATTCATCCGGTGTGTTCCTTATTCCACAAGGTACTAGTGGAAAATAATGCAGCCTTTAGAAACCCTGTTTTGACAAAACATAGCATTGCATCTTTTTTCAGAGAAGGCTGTTATGTGACAAGCTAAGAAATTTGTCTGAAATCGCCCCCTATACCCTCATTCACTACTCCCTACATTGACCTACTAATTTAGTTCTATTTGAGGGAGTGAATGAAAACGAGTGAGTAAATTCAGACACTGAGTGCGGCGGAAGGGCTGCCGCTTTTGCATAGTTTGCAACCTGGCAGTTCCAGCAGTAATGAAAAGATGAATCTTGAACTCTGTCATGGAAACTAGCATGTATAAGCCGTAATTAAACAATTTAATAATCAAGTAAAAAGGAATTTATACCTGTATGATATTATGTTGTACCCACATTGGATCAGAGGTTTGGAAAATGGATGGATAATTCAGCTGTGGTGCCATTGGGAGGACGCGGGAATTAATTAGACACGCGACTCTCATGGTGCATTATGGGTATTCTCTAGCCGCTGTACAGTTGTTATTGCGGTGCATTGTGGGATTGAAGGAGTGCACTCGATAACGTCCACTATGGTTTCAGACACCACTACAAATGGCTGTCCCCTATATGTGATTACTATCGAAAACGATTTAAATAAATAGTCAAAAACACACTTTTAGACAAAATTTGTCTGTACTATGTATATTTATACTAATTAAAGTATTATGTTGTTAGTTTAGGAGCATGTTTATGCATCAACGCTGAAAAAGTATTGACAAAATTGTTCAATCTAATTAAAAATGGGCTATTTTAATTGTATTATTTGTACGTGCAGCATTTTTATAGGCTTAGAACATCGAAGTGATGTTTCTCCTGTAGTTCTCATATAGCCACATGCTAGCATCAAACAGTTAAATAGTTAAAAATACACTATTTTATTCATAACTTGTTTGTACTGTGCATTTTTATGTTAATTTGAATATTGCGCTGTTGAATAAAAAATGAATCCAGAATCAACTGAAAGCTGCATCATTCTTGCATTTAGCATCGCTACTGAAACAAATTGATTAAATACAACACTGTAATAAAAATTGTCTATTTTAGTAATTCGCACATTATCGTAACGTTATTTTACGTTATTAGAGTATTGTGTAACCCTTCCAGTCCTACTGCTTCGAGGGGCGAGGTAGCGTCGGTTGCTAATGTGCCTCTTGAGATCAGGGGAGTAAGGTTTACCCACTCAGCTCTTACTAGCTTGCCTCAATGTTACAATGCTTGTTACAATCGCAATGTAAACATGACAACATGCTAACATCATGCTATAATAAAATCGACTGTAAGTGCCATTTCTCCTTGTTCTCATGAGCATTGCTCTTTAGCCACATGCTAGCATCAAACTATTGGAATATAATTAGCTCTTTTATTCGCAACTTGTCTGTACAGGTCAATTGAAAGTTTCATGATTCCAGCAGTTCTCATAAATAGTGCTGTTTAACATTGATACTGCAAAGAATTGATAAAGTGGTTAAATCGAATTAAAAATGTAAGGCGTTTGGGCTATTTTTAAGGGTTCTGCTATGTAAACATGACAACATACAAAGTCTTGCTACAATAAAATCGACTGAAAGAGCCGTTTCTCCATTAGTTCTCATTATCAGCATTATTTAGCAACATGCTAACATTAAACTATTGTAATCAAATGAGAATTGCGTCTTTTGTGCACCACTTTCTAGCATTATGTATTTTATAAATGTCCTTGGGGAAAAAATATTTTACCCAAAAGCTTTGTATTTTCTGTTTATTTGAGTAGCATATCCTTTGATTAGCGATATGCTAATGCCAAACTGCAGTCGGTTCTCATGTGTAGCGCTCTTCTGTGCTGTTCACCTGCCATGTGAAATTGCTGCCTATGAAGTGCACTACAAAGAAGTCACTTATGAGATTTGGCTGCCCAAGTTGGCAGTCGATAGCATGACGGCTCACTAGCGTTTTGGAACAGAGCATGAGAGAAACTACTGGCTCTCATTATGACTTGAAAGACACCGCTGTGTCTGTAGCTGCTGCACCAGAACCTGTGGCAAATACACGCTATGCTGGGTATTACCCACAATGCCCTGCACTCTGGCAGGTGCTCTACCGCTTGCTGTGGGTTGGTCAAACATATAATACATCTCTCCACACACACACGCATGCGCACACATTCTGACAGATACCTCTTGTCAGGGGGGGTTTCTTGACTGGGCGGTACTTCCTGTAGATCCGGCAGATTGGCAAAGTCGTCCTGCTCGGCCAATCCGATCGCGAGAGAGAGAACCACCATTTTTCCTTCCCTTCACCAAGAAAAATGACACACAAAACAAAGAGAGAGAAGAAAGAGAGAGCAGTAAAGTGCAGAGAGGAAGAGTCGAGAGCGAGAGGAAACACAAGAACAAGAAACCGTTATTAGACCGCAGAAATTATTAATGTTGAGTTGAGTTTAGCATACCAGCCCCGTTCCTCAGACCGCACTGCACAAATACTGCACATGTTCTGTTTTACAGCAGCCGATTCATGAATATGCACTTATTTGCATGTTAACTTTGGTTCACATCTCAATGGCAAACCTGTGCTTAAAATCAGCATGAAATGGAAGTTGCGATAGTCTTTTCTTCCCAACTTTTTAGTTTCGATACAAAACAGTACAACTTATCGCTAAAATGAGTGATTGTTAGATTAGTTGTGTTTTAAGACATGATGAAGTAAAATCAGATTGGTTGTATTTCACATTAAACAAAGATAAATCATTATCACAATTTTGCGTTATTTTTTATATTTAAAGGGGACATATTATGCGCCTTTTTACAAGATGTAATATAAGTTTCAGCTCAAAATACTTCACAGATAATTTATTATATCATAAATATATATTTAAATGCCCTGTAAATGCCCATTTTTGAGTGGAAGGAAAACATGCTGTTTTCGTGCATGTATCTTTAAATGCAAATGAGCTGCTGCTCCACGCCCCCCCTCTCCAGAAGAGGGCGGAGCCTTTACAGCTTGTGCCTCGTAGTAGTGGGAAGTTCAGATCATTTTACTGACTCAGATCTTTGAATCTCGTTCAGCAAAATGAACTAATCTTTTTTCAAGTCATTTCGTTCATTTCGTTCCTCAGCAGAATATAATTAAAATGTTAGATGTAAAATTTTCCAACACATTTAGTACTTTTGGAATAAAAAATACTGATTAGTTCACCTCTCGAGTCTTCGGGTTCGAGTCATTCGTTCAAGTCCCCATAGGCTGAATGCAGAAACAGAAATGATTAGTTCATCTTTCCAGTCTTCGGGTACGAGTCTCGTTCTTTTGTCACGTGACCGCTTCCCGGTTCAATGTTTCCCTACATATACAACATTACATTCGTTTTATTGACTGCATGTTGTAATATATTTATTATTATAAAATTATCAGAAGATATGTGCAATAAACAGTTATGTGATGCCTATCCATTCTAACCAACCCAATGTGTCCAGTTTTCATAGGAAAATCAATTATTATACTAGCTAAAAAACTGAACTAAACAAACAAAAAACAAAAAAACACACTTGCTTGTAATGAAGGTTGTGAATTAACTCATTTCAGTATCAAACAGAGCTGTCACGTGACAAAAGAACGAACGACTCGATAGATGAACTAATCTTTTCTGTTTCCGGTACAGACTGCATAGCCTTGCCTATGGGGCTGGGACTTGATGAACGAATGACTCGAACCCGAAGACTCGAGAGATGAACTAATCAATTCTGTTTCCTGTACAGAACAAATGGGATGTTGCGCATGCACAGTCAACACAAAATGCACGAATCGCTCTCTGAGACGCTCGTTGTTCTCGAGTCATATTAAAGATTTGTTCAAAATGAACGAATCTTTCATGAACGACACTAGTGCCTATCACTAGTGCCTATCGCGGTCACGCTCACATGACATTGCAGTTCTTAATCATCTTATTGTCTGCATGTGTTTAAAAGCCATATCAGTCAAAACTTCTGGTTTTCTGAGTGCGCACAGAAAGCTAGATGTCAGATACCACGTCATGTGAGTATTAAACTAAGTTCTCTTTCACGTCTTATTGTGCTTAAACGATCAAAAACACACAGCGTTCACATGAACACAGTCGGTTATGTCTGTGAATGTAAACAGCAGGGAAAGAAATCACATGTGTATATTAGATCTGTGCATTAAAGTGACAGCAGTGTAATATACAGTACCTACTGCTGAATATGATGTTAATATGAATCAAACAAACAACAAAAGAAAACAGAAAATCACTCACTGCTCTTCACGGAATAACTTTAGTAGCTTTAATAAGAACACATTTCTCCCTTGAATGCACTTTGTGCAGCTCACTTAGGTGCGGAGCTAAGCTAATATGGTGGAGTCTGTCCGCAGGCATGGGCGGGGCCTAAAATATGTGACGTCACACTGCTAGAATCTGAAAGCTTGTTCTGAGACACTGCTTATGATTTATGGGGATTTAAAAAAAAGGAGTGGCTGGATTTTTGCCATTATAGAGTGGTTGTGAACACACTGCCAACACACATTTTTGTTAAAACACCACGTAAAAGTGAATTTTGCATAATAGGTGCCCTTTAATGTAAGATTTGTTGTACTTTGCATTAAATCACAAGAATGCATTTTGCTGGCGTTTATGCAAATTCAAGTATTCAAATCATAGAAAATATTATGTCGCACTCTTTGTGAATAGTTTTGTGAAATACTAATTCTCCAGTTATTCCCATCACGTTTAGAGCTGCTCTTGGCCTGTAAACACTTAAACTCACATTCTTTTGCACACACACATTGATTTACTGTCCTCGTCACTCAACACACTGTCTGCATCCTCTCGCTGCACCTGTCTCACCGTCTCCCTCTTTCACTGGTGTTTTCATCCCTCCCTCTCTCTCTCTCTCTCTCTCTCCTCAGCCTTAATTTAGAGAGATCTGGACTAATTGTTTCTATTTGAGAGTGCAGTGTGTGTGTGAGGTGTCGGCACTGAGCTGCTGCTTTCTGGGTCACTGCTCACCCTCTATCTCTTCTCCTCTTCTCTTTCTTACATTCTTCATTTTTCTCTCTACTTACAAATCCCCCTCATCTCTGAGCCTGGACCTTTCTCTAATATCCTGCTATTAAACTCCTCTTAAACAGCTTTTGAAAGCTTTCGTCTGTCCCTCCTGATCTTAAAGGAACAGTTCACATGAAAAATCCTAGGTTTTCAAATGCAAATTATTACAGACCATATATATATATACTGTATGTGTGTGTGTGTGTGTGTGTAAACATATATATTGTATGTATGTAAATTGGGGCAGTCAATATTTATATATAGATGCTAATTATACACAGTACACACACATATATTATGTAAACACAAACTTTTATTTTGGATGCGATTAATCACGATTTATGTAAATATATGTATGTATATTGTCTGTATGTAATATAATTAAATGGAGAAAAATTTAATTTCACAACATATGCGCAATTAAATATTTAATGTTATATATATATATATATATATATATATATATATATATATATATATATATATATATATATATATATATATATATATATATATAATTTTTTATGTGTTTTTTTAAATTAATGAAGTATTTTATTTATTAAATTAATTTTGGGGTAACATTTTACCCTTCCTATGGCATTCATTAAAATATTCCTTTATGTTCCACAGAAGAACAACAACAACAACAGGAAACGGGTTTGGAACAACATGAAAGAGAGTAAACGGTGGCAGTATTTTCATTTTCAGGTGAACTACTCCTTTAAATCCTAACCTCGTCATATGGCATTATGATCTCTCGTTCTTCACTTCCTTTCCTTCTCCTCATATCTAAAGTGGTTTTAATACTCTTCCACCCCCCTCCACTTCCCCATCTTCCATTTTTCCCCCCTCTCTCTCCTGCTGTAAATCCATCCGTTCCTTCATATTCTCCTGGGCTTCCCTCCATTTTGGCACACTCCGGCTATTTTTGCCTTTCAGAATTTAATGGCTGCAAAAAATAGCTCCTGGCTGGTGCGACTACACACTCGTACACGTACAACACATACTTATGCGCACACAACAGACAGGAATCATTATTGTCAAAGCAATAAAAAGAGGCACTTTTTCCAGTGAGAGCCGGACGGCGAATGTTCTGGGATGTTAACAGGACTGTCGCTGACCACTGATAACACACCAACAACCCTCAATTACACCCCACCTCCCCCTTCCTCTCATCTTCCCATTCTTGTGCTCTTTTTCTGTCTCTATATCAGACCCAAGGCCATGTATGTGTGTCAATGACACCCCCCTTTAACCAGCGGAGATGAAATATTTAGTCTTCCCAGCATAAACGGAACACGGATGTTTTCTAACTGCCATACTTCCATACTGTTTTTTGCAGTATGCACATTGTTTCACGGTTTGTGAATCTGTATGCATGAAATTACCAGAGGATCTGCACTATTTGCAAAATGTGAAGTATGCAAACTGCAAGAAATACTGCAATGCATTTAACTTGACTTTATATTTGAACCCAAAGCGATATCATTAGCTATGTTTCTATCCACCTATTTTTATGCAAATTTTAGCATATATAATTTTGCATGAAAAACTTAAGCAATCAATTGAGGTGGATTATTTTTTATCCGATAAGACGACATACAGTCAAACCAAAAATTATTCAGACACCTGGTCATTGGTTGACCTAAACTGGTATTATCTAATTGTGTTTAAGCTGATTGGTTGAGTGTAATCAATTACATACCTTTCTATCCAAGTGATCTGACATTATCAAGATGAGTTTTTGTCATATTTTATTACTATTTTCTAAACTATAGCAAATAAACTGTGATAATGTGAGAAAATGTTGAAGGTGTCTAAATACATTTTGGTTTGGCTGTATGTGCATTTACCGAATAAATCCCACAGCGGCTTCAGCGATTGCAGCCACTTCCCAGGAAGTGACGATTTTGTTCCCATGAATACATGGAACGGAAACAATGCTTTATGCGATATTCCAATTTTGTGCATAAGTTAAATTCACAACTTTGTCTACTGACTATTTCAACTCATTATTTGATCAAACTGCCAAAATTTGAGGCATAAATTATTTATGACTGAGCACTGAACACCACAGGCTCAATTAAACATGCAATGTCCTTTCATGTGATGAGAATATAGCAATTTATTGTTAAATTGAAACATTTATCAATGCATACTGTATAGTACTGTATTAACAGTTATCAATACTGGAAATGAAAGGACAAATAGTAGGCCATCCCTTATTTTAATGCATACAGTGTGCATAAAAAAATTAATGCATACTAAATATGCATACTGTGCACAGCAAACTGCAGCAATAGTATGTCATTCTGAGCCTCAGACAAAACCCATATTGCCTCACTTTCTTTCTGTTTTCCTTTCATTCTCTGTCCTGGCGTAACAATCCATTTTGAGAGTAATGATTCAGAGGACAGAAAATCAATACTTCAGGGTTAACGTGAATCTGTAGTAAAGACTTTAAACTCAACACCTGCCTGTGTACAAACACTATCAAACACACACAGAACAAACCGTGGAGACAAACACGTTTAACCAAACATACAGATTTTACAGAATAGTTCACCCAAAAATCATTTACTCACCCACTTAATGTCAATGAGCTGCACGATTAATCATTAAAAGATCGCGATCTTGATTCAAACACCCACGCGATCTCATTCCTAAACGACAACGATTCGCCTGTCTATTAAACCTTTGACAAAATCATACGCTGCCGCTGATCCAGAGAGAGCAGTCCTCATGTATAGGAATGAAACAGCTTTACAATCAGTCTTTTCGACATCACAGTATCATTATTTTTGTGTTACAGTAATTTAAATTATCACAGAAGTACTGGAATAAAAACTGATGTCTACGGTAGCATTCAAAATAGAGTAACTTCGCGCTTCAAATATCGATTTATTACACTGTTACTCCAGTAGGTGGTGACAAGTGACTGTTAAAAATGTATTTGTCATTGAATCATTCATTCAAGAGATTCATTCAAAAACGCTGATTCATCCAGTAATGAAACAAGTGAAGTATTTATGAGTGAGTCATTGAATCATTCATTCAAAAGATTTGTTCAAAAATGCTGATTCATCCAGTAATGAAACAACTGAAGTATTTATGAGCAGGTCATTGAATCATTAATTCAAAAGATTTGTTCAAAAACGCTGATTCATCCAGTAATGAAACAAGTGAAGTCTTTATGAGCGAGTCATTGAATCATTCATTCAAAAGATTCATTCAAAAACGCTGATTCATCCAGTAATGAAACAACTGAAGTATTTATGAGTGAGTCATTGAATCATTCATTCAAAAGATTTGTTCAAAAATGCTGATTCATCCAGTAATGAAACAACTGAAGTATTTATGAGTGAGTCATTGAATCATTCATTCAAAAGATTTGTTCGAAAACGCTGATTCATCCAGTAATGAAACAAGTGAAGTCTTTATGAGTGAGTCATTGAATCATTCATTCAAAAGATTTGTTCAAAAACGCTGATTCATCCAGTAATGAAACAACTGAAGTATTTATGAGTGAGTCATTGAATCATTCATTCAAAAGATTTGTTCAAAAATGCTGATTCATCCAGTAATGAAACAACTGAAGTATTTATGAGCAGGTCATTGAATCATTAATTCAAAAGATTTGTTCAAAAACGCTGATTCATCCAGTAATGAAACAAGTGAAGTCTTTATGAGTGAGTCATTGAATCATTCATTCAAAAGATTTGTTCAAAAATGCTGATTCATCCAGTAATGAAACAAGTGAAGTATTTATGAGTGAGTCATTGAATCATTCATTCAAAACATTTGTTCAAAAACGCTGATTCATCCAGTAATGAAACAAGTGAAGTATTTATGAGCGAGTCATTGAATCATTCATTCAAAAGATTCATTCAAAAACGCTGATTCATCCAGTAATGAAACAAGTGAAGTATTTATGAGCGAGTCATTGAATCATTCATTCAAAAGATTTGTTCGAAAACGCTGATTCATCCAGTAATGAAACAAGTGAAGTATTTATGGGCGAGTCATTGAATCATTCATTCAAAAGATTCGTTCAAAAACGCTGATTCATCCAGTAATGAAACAAGTGAAGTATTTATGAGCGAGTCATTGAATCATTCATTCAAAAGATTCATTCAAAAACGCTGATTCATCCAGTAATGAAACAAGTGAAGTATTTATGAGCGAGTCATTGAATCATTCATTCAAAAGATTTGTTCGAAAACGCTGATTCATCCAGTAATGAAACAAGTGAAGTATTTATGGGCGAGTCATTGAATCATTCATTCAAAAGATTCGTTCAAAAACGCTGATTCATCCAGTAATGAAACAAGTGAAGTATTTATGAGCAGGTCATTGAATCATTCATTCAAAAGATTTGTTCAAAAATGCTGATTCATCCAGTAATGAAACAAGTGAAGTCTTTATGAGTGAGTCATTGAATCATTCATTCAAAAGATTTGTTCAAAAACGCTGATTCATCCAGTAATGAAACAAGTGAAGTCTTTATGAGTGAGTCATTGAATCATTCATTCAAAAGATTTGTTCAAAAACGCTGATTCATCCAGTAATGAAACAAGTGAAGTATTTATGAGCGAGTCATTGAATCATTCATTCAAACCGATTAAAAAAAAAATTCATTCATATTAACTAAACGTTTAAATAGACTGAAGTAATTAATATTTTGTCAGAACCTCTAGTAAATCACATTATTTTGTTTAGATGTCTGTTCAGAATCGAGGGAGAATCGTGATCTCTATTTGAAACAAAAAACGTGATTCTCAATTTATCCAGCTCTAACTATAAAGTCCTCTGAGGTTACATGAACTACTCTTGGACTACTTTTATAGTACTTTTTGTCTATAAAGCAGAATAAAAATCATACAGGTTTGGAATGAAATAAAAGTAACAGTAAATTATTTTTTAATTCAGATTTTTTTTGGATGCACTACTCTGAGTGTTGTTATTGTTAACTAAAACCAAAACTAAAACCAAACCAAGTAATTGAAATAAAGCTGAAATAAAATAAATATAACATAATATAAAATATGAATACTAGATTAAAATAAACTAAAATGACTTTAATGACAAAAGCACATAACAAAATTATCAATCCTTAAACTAAAATTAAAACTGAAAAATGTAAAAATATAAACATATATATATATATATATACACTCACCTAAAGGATTATTAGGAACACCATACTAATACTGTGTTTGACCCCCTTTCGCCTTCAGAACTGCCTTAATTCTACGTGGCATTGATTCAACAAGGTGCTGAAAGCATTCTTTAGAAATGTTGGCCCATATTGATAGGATAGCATCTTGCAGTTGATGGAGATTTGTGGGATGCACATCCAGGGCACGAAGCTCCCGTTCCACCACATCCCAAAGATGCTCTATTGGGTTGAGATCTGGTGACTGTGGGGGCCATTTTAGTACAGTGAACTCATTGTCATGTTCAAGAAACCAATCTGAAATGATTAGAGCTTTGTGACATGGTGCATTATCCTGCTGGAAGTAGCCATCAGAGGATGGGTACATGGTGGTCATAAAGGGATGGACATGGTCAGAAACAATGCTCAGGTAGGCCGTGGCATTTAAACGATGCCCAATTGGCACTAAGGGGCCTAAAGTGTGCCAAGAAAACATCCCCCACACCATTACACCACCACCACCAGCCTGCACAGTGGTAACAAGGCATGATGGATCCATGTTCTCATTCTGTTTACGCCAAATTCTGACTCTACCATCTGAATGTCTCAACAGAAATCCAGACTCATCAGACCAGGCAACATTTTTCCAGTCTTCAACTGTCCAATTTTGGTGAGCTCGTGCAAATTGTAGCCTCTTTTTCCTATTTGTAGTGGAGATGAGTGTTACCCGGTGGGGCCTTGTGCTGTTGTAGCCCATCCGCCTCAAGGTTGTGCGTGTTGTGGCTTCACAAATGCTTTGCTGCATACCTCGGTTGTAACGAGTGGTTATTTCAGTCAAAGTTGCTCTTCTATCAGCTTGAATCAGTCGGCCCATTCTCCTCTGACCTCTAGCATCAACAAGGCATTTTCGCCCACAGGACTGCCGCATACTGGATGTTTTTCCCTTTTCACACCATTCTTTGTAAACTCTAGAAATGGTTGTGCGTGAAAATCCCAGTAACTGAGCAGATTGTGAAATACTCAGACCGGCCCGTCTGGCACCAACAACCATGCCACGCTCAAAATTGCTTAAATCACCTTTCTTTCCCATTCTGACATTCAGTTTGGAGTTCAGGAGATTGTCTTGACCAGGACCACACCCCTAAATGCATTGAAGCAACTGCCATGTGATTGGTTGATTAGATAATTGCATTAATGAGAAATTGATAATTGATAATAATCCTTTAGGTGAGTGTAGATATATATATATATATATATATATATATATATATATATATTTTTTTTTTTTTTTTTTAATAAGTACTATAATAGTAAATAAATAATAATAAAATAACATCAAAAATACCCCTTCAAACTCTGGACAAAACGAGAGGATGGTAAAGAGCAGGACGAATAAAAGAAGAATATGTATCAAATAAATACAAGTGTCTATGAAAAATTGCGGCCTTTCAGGAGAATTTTTTTTACAAACCTGTCATAATAAGCTGTTGACCTAGCAGCGCGTGAAGACACCTAGCTATTCATCACTAAATCGCTGTATAAATGTGAAAATTACAGGCCTTTTCCCACACCGACCCAGTTCAGGAAAGCATCTATTATAATTCAATTAAGTACGTCACAACAGAGCCAAACGCCACTTACACAACTGAGGCTAGCTAACAAATTCAACCATGTTACATCACTTGAGCACCATGAAATCCATCAATCACGGCGATTTGCCATGTGTTCACGTGTGGATAATCTTGGGAAATTAGATGATGTTCAGTCGCGTTAATTGTTTGTCATTTAAGCTGAGACCTGCCCTCCCTTCCTTCACAGGTCACGCAGTAGCAGCCGGAGAGATTTACAGAGACAGAGTTAAACCGGCCTGAGCGTCTATTGAAGACCTGTAGCCCCTGTCAAGCCGGCGGTCAGTTAATAGTCTGCTGTCCATGTGCGCTTAATAAGTCACAGCTATTCTAGGGCATTATGTTTCAGACTTTCCTCATGAATAAACAACCCAGTTTGAAAACAAAAGGCTGAACATGAGGGATATTAAAGGGATGGTTCACCCAAAAATGATTTACTCATCCTCATTTTGTTCCAAACTCCATATGACTTTCTTTCTTCCATAAGTTATTTTGGGGGGAAAACATATCATGGTGCTTCTTTTCCATAGAACGAAGGCATAAAGTGAACTGTAAAGCTACAAAAATCACCCTAAAAGTAGTCATGCACAATATTTCAAGTCTTTAGATGCTACAGTATACAATATAGTTTTATGTAAGAAAAAGACAGAAATTAAAGTCGTGTTTTACTCCGGTGCAGCTTTCAAATGTCATTTACACATGCGCAATTTAAAAACTTTGGGATGTCAAGATTAGAGGTCGACCAATTTATCGGTTTTGCCGATTAATCGGCACCAATAACCGATGGAACAATCGGTTTTCCACAAAAATCCATACCAAAAAATCAAGCGGCTGAGAAGGATCTGCTGTCATCAAACAGAATGAGAACGGCCTCTAGAGGCCAAATAAAAACTGACGCCTTGTGGAGTTTGATACCCCACAGATCATTAAAAAAAAAAATGTACATGTTAAAATTGTCACTTTTTGAGGGTGAGCAAAACCCGCTGTTTGTGTGTGTGTCCCTTTAAATGCAAATGAGCTGCTGCTGTCGGCCCCCTTTCAAGAAGAGGGTGGAGCTTCAAGAGCTTGTGTTAGCACAGCTACGATTACCTCATGCAGACACGCACTGAAAATGTCAGAAACTGTTCAAATCGGAGTCTGACAATTATGGAGAGACTCAAGAAGAAGTGACAACATGTAGAATGAGACAGGGCGTTTCTGAATGGTTTGTTGATGAATTTATGAAGCTGATGTGTTACTATGAGTTACTATCTTCAAGTCATTGATTAGCATATTCTGTCATGATAATCTATAAATCGCTGGTGTGGGAACTGTTGTAAGATCCTTCAGAGCCAGAGAATATCTGCTTCATGAAGACAGAACAGGTATAGTTTAGTTTAATTACGGTTATAACTTATGTTGTCATCTTGCTTTAATGACACGCTATTGCACTTGTGTTATGTACTGTATTGCAATAAATGTGAAAAGACGGATGCGACAGCTTGAGCGACTCCTAAATGTGCTCTTCTACAACAACTCTTCCTCTTCTTAGCATGGCCTCACCCCCTTTGTTGCGTGTTCCCGGGGGCAGGGTTTATGTAAATTTTAGGGACTAACCCATTAATACGTTTGTTGTAGTCCCTACCTGCTGTTTGTTGTAGTCCTTAAAAAGTGATTTCTGTAAAAGTAAATATCTCCCTTTGCTTTGAACTTTGAGCGTCGTAACTTTGCTGATGTTGTTTGTGCTCAAATTACACACTAAATTAAGTTAAAAAAGTGAAATCATAATCAACCACCCCTTTAAAACAGACAATGAAACAGTATGTGTACAGTACACTACCATACGTGTTTTCATATCATTATGAATTAATTTGTTGACTAGATGTTGCATTAGTGGAGAACAGCAGTATGTTTGCCATCGAAGCTGAGGGGACGCTAACATTAGTAGTACCTCAAGCGGTTAAAACAATGACAAAAACACACGCAAACCAGACTCAAATGTGTCATATCGCAATTGTTACCATCTATTTGCATTAGTTGGTCGCTTTTATGTTACATTTGCAATGTTTTTACATTTTAAAAGTTGTACCTCTTACACAAAAGAAAGTCCCGCACACTATCTTATTACAAAAGTATCAAAAATGATTTATTTTCTGCATGGCTTCAGTCCCATGACCTTCATCAGGCATATACACACTAACTACACTAACACTTCAAAACACAGACACATTTAAAATCAACTCATGACCAATCACTGCAAAGATCCATCACTTATCAATCACAATCAGTGACTTCATAAATCATTGTATCCTCCTCATCATCATCATCATCATCATATAAAAAGGTGATATTGAGAATTTACATATAACAAAAAATACATCGCAGTGATTGGTCATGAGTTGATTTTAAATGTGTCTGTGTTTTGAATAGTTAGTGTGTATATGCCTGATGAAGGTCATGGAACCGAAACATTACAGAAAATAAAGTGTTTTTGATACTTTAGCAAGTAGATAGTGTGCGGGACTTTCTTTTGTTTTTGACTTTTTTGGTCCTTTCTAATACGCACCTATCCATTACCTGCAGGTGTGCGAGGGTAATTGTTAATTGAAAGTTGTATCTCTTAAGATTAGTTAATGTACTATGAACTAACATGAATGATCAAGGTATAATTAATATATTAATATTTTTTATATTTTATATTAAGTGCAGTGCATTTTCATGGTTCAGTACTGTTTTTCATTTTTTGTAATAAAGTTTAATAATTTGTTTTCATTCAGTATCCATTTTAAAAACTATCTGTTGATTAATCGGTTATCGGCCAACATGGTCCAACCTAGTTATCATTATCGGTAAAATCCACCATTGCTCGACCTCTAGTCAAGATGCTTTGTAACATCTGTGACACCCTGCAGAATTGATTTATCCATGTTTTGCAACCAAAATTGCCATGGTTTAGTTTGAAAACTCAACATTTCAGAACTATGGTATGGAAGGGAAGATCAGTGAATTCAGTAAATATCAGTACATTTAACTTGTATATAAGCATATATGACTTTGATTAGCTTCTCAAGGTAGTGATGGTGTTTAGAAATAAGAAAGTCATGGTTTGGGAGTGAAATGTGGGTAAATAAATAAATGACAGAATGTTTATTTTTGGGGTAAACTGTCCCTTTAAACACAAACGAAAGACCATTAAACATTCATGAACATACTCACACACATGCCTAAACACATATGCATTTGCTGACATACATACATAATATTAGTCCTGGTACCATATCTCCAGCGGTCCCCTGAGGTCCTAAAATGTGATATATTAAAACCAGCTGAGGCAGACCGCACACAAGGCAATATTCAGCCATATAAAACAGAACGTCACAAAACAGCAGATCAGTGCAGAACGCTGAGGGAGGGGGTAATATCCTGCTGCGGGGCTGAAATATAGTGTGACAGAATGAACAACTGTCTGACAGTGTCTGAAGACAGACAGGTGAAGAGAAAGAGAGACAGAGGTGCAGGAAAAGAGACTAGAACAGACAAGAAGAGGCACGCAATGATGATTTTCAGCTAAACTCTGGGACATTTACACTGTTTTAATAGACCTATTATTAGTATTACCACACACTAAAACAGGTCAAGTATTAACAAAGCATCTCAGAGAAAGGGGACTGACCCAGTATAGTCTGAGATATTTCTCAAATATTATAATGCTTTTGTAGCACTTTAAACATGGTTCACCCAAAAACGCATGACTTAATTTCTTTTATGGAATACAAAATGATGTTTTTGAGAATAGTGACTTACAATTACGCTGCTCTTTTCCTTACAGTGAAAATGAATAATGATGGGAAAAAGCAGTCCATTACATTCTAACTATACTCTAACTCGCATGATGTCTTTATACAAGAAACAGACAACAATTCAAGGTGTTCTGGTTTCCCCATCACAGTCCAAAGACATGCAGGTTAGGTGGATTGGACATAGCAAATTGGCCGTAGGTGTGTGTTTAAGTCCTCAAGTATTGATATGAAATCTATGAGACTTTCCATAGTATATCTATCTATATTACCATTCCAGTTGTATCCGACTCTTGGTGATTCTATGGACAGAATAGAGTCTCAGAGTCTCATAGATTTTTATGAATTTTTTCCAGGGTAGGTTTCCAGGTCTTTCCCCAACCCTCTCCATTACATGGCCTGGGACTTACACACACACCTACGGCCAATTTGCTATGTGTGAGCCACTGTGCTGCCATATTTGAATATACAAGAATGCAAATAAAATTTGAGGTGTGGCGAACATTCTTAGCAAATAACAACTTAACTAAGCTATCATATGGCTTCAAAAGACTTGCAATACAGTGAATATGAAAACCAAATCCCTTTTTATGGTGCTTCTTTTATAATTTTTGTAGCTTTTCAGGCCATAGTCGCTGTATGTGTTGACTTATGTAAAAGAGCAGCGTGAACATTCCGCTAAACTTCTCTTTTTCTGTTCTACTGAAGAAAGAAAGTCATACGGGTTTGGAACGACATGAGGGTGAGTAAATGATTTTCATTTTTGGGTGAACTATACTTAAACAATTGGGAAATTACTTGACAAGTTAGGAAGTTAGGAAAACATGCAAATACAGGAGAAAAAGGCATGCACAGTACAGACCCACACAGGAAGTGACTTACAGGAATGATTTAACGTCCAGGCCTCGTTTCTTCATCTGGCCCATCATGTGATCCACGCTGCCAGGGTTCCCACGAGAGGCCCGCACCCCGGCACCTCCTGACCTATAGCGTGATGCTCCGCCACCTGCCGGGCCGCCCCTGGAGTTCCTTGAGCCGGCTCCGCCCCCTCCTCCAGGCCCCGCGTCACCGCCCCCTCCGCTACCTGGCTGGGTGTGCAGCTGACCCAAACTCTGGGAGATGGGCGGCCTGCTGGCCAAATTCGGTCCCGGGGCCTGGATCAAGGGTTGTTGGAGGCTTTGCTGACGCAACAAAGTGCGGGGCCGAGGCAATGCCCCCATCGACGGAATTTGGTCCAAGGTCTCGGTTGAGGAGAGGGCGTGGTCGGACAAACTGTGCGGGCAGAGCAGGAGGGTGGGCAAGGAGCGAGATGAGGAAGGGCGGGAGCGACAGAGGGAGGGACGAGGAAGGAGGAGGAGAGAAGGCGGGACAAGAACAAAAGGACGGGGTCGAGGAGAAGGATCCGAGGAGGATTTGGAAGGGGTTGGAGGAGAAACAGAAGACGTAGAGGGGCATGGAGGAAGAGGAGATGACAAGTTGAAGGGAATAAGTCCCGAATCCGGGTGGAGGAGAGACAGGGAGTTGGTTGAGGATAGAAGAGGTGAGAATGGAGACATGGAGGAGGACGAGAGGTTCAGGGAAGGATAGGGGCAGAATGGAATGGCCAAAGAGGACGACAAGATAGTGTCGTCAGATGGAGAAGGGGGTATAGGAGAGGAAGAAGGAGGAGGAGGAGGAGTGCGAGATGGGGATAGGAGGAGAAGGAGAAAGAAGGAGAGAAGCATCAGACAGAGGCAGTAGCCACTGTAACACAGGTAACAGAAGAGACCGCAGCCGCCCTGGTCTGCGTGAGCCTGCAGGTGTGCGTGTGTATGTCCGTTTCCGGCCCGAGCGAGACTGCCATGAGCCGACGATGAACGGCGAGCGTGCGTGTGCGTCTGCACGGCCTGCTTGCGTGCCGCTCCCGTGCGTGGCTGACTGGATCGCGGTGTGTGACGGGTCTGCCCTGAACGACCATGCGCATGTGCGTGCCGCGGCGTGTGTGGTGTCAGTCGGCTGCCGCCGGTTCTTGCGGGAGACTGTTTTTTGGTCTGTTGAGAGCCTCCCATCTCTGTCTACTCCTCACACATGCCTCTCCTCCCTTTCTTCTCTTAACTTTGCCCATCGTTTCTTGCGACACTCGTTTTAAGTAACACCACGGCCCCCTGAGTTTCTTCAGCAGCCAACCAACTACGCTAATTCATCCGTCATTCTCTTGTCCTCTCCTCCCCTCCCTTCGCAATTACGTCCCTCTCTTTCTCTCATTAGCCCTGTTTCACTTTGATCTAAAAACTGTGTCAAATTCACCTCAGAAACTTCACAGTGAGTTGCACCTCAGCTGCACTCATGTAAACATTTCCTGGCTATTCTTCCCCATTTCAGCTCGTCTAATCCCAGCAGAATTTTACCTTTAGGGTACAACAGCTCGTCACTGGGGCAGTACCCTTAAAGCAGGGCCACTGTCCTGCAGAGTTCAGCTCCAGCCCCAATTAAACACACCTGAACCAGCTAATAAAAGCATACTATGGTTAGTTGGAGCTAAGCTCTGCAGGACGTGGCCCTCCAGAAGCAGGTTTGGACACCCTTGCCTTAAAGGGACATTTTTTAGCCCTAAAAGGTTCATCCCAGCAAGCAATTTTGCGCTTAAAAGACGTTTAATAGCCGTCCAAACACAGCCCTGACGTCTAGGCAAAAATTTGGGCTGTTAGTGAAAATTTAATAGACGTCTAACCATAGCCCATGAATAGACTAGTCATCTAGGACATGAAGATGTCAAAGCAAGGCTGTAACCATGTCTAAGACATTGGGGGGGACCAAAGTTTTTTTTTTTTTTTTTGCATGGGAGGGAGAGGGTATTGGTCTTATTGGTTTAATTATAGGAATTTAAATTACTAAAGGATTAAAAGGGATTTAAGGAAATTAAAAAAAAGAAATAAGAACGGTAGAAGTTCCAGTTCTATTGTAGTTTTTAAGTAAATATTTGCAAATATATATTTTTAAATATGCACAAGTTTACTTTATTTTGTCTAATATGTGAAAATGCAAAACGTTTCTTGTCACGTCAAATTAAGTTATGATTTACATAAATAATGTCATATTTTCAATTCAAAATGGTGAAATTTTATTAAAAATGTCAAGTAGTTTGCATCACTTGATATTACTGTTGGTCAGTAATACGTTTTTATCAGAAAACAGTTGTCAAATATTAAATGTTTAGCTACTTACATCTTACGATGCACTCTTTCACTGCTATAACTAAAGTGTCGTGTTGGAAGTATGCCCCGCCTACTTTGATTTGATTGGCCATCTCACTCATTCTGACAGTGACGAGCGCTGTTAGACCGCTGAGGCAGACCAACCAAAACAATTTAACATTTTACTTTTGTCATCAAACTGAGCAGCAATCATAGCGGTGTGTAATGGAGTACAGCAGAGCAGCATCAAGAATATCAAACATTGGGGGGGCCGGGGGTCAATTTGGCCATTTCTAATTATTCGGGGGGACTTGTCCCCCTTAATGTCTATGGTGGTTACGGCCATGTGTCAAAGAAATGAAACCAAACACCTTGTAATCACTGTTAAATTTGCTTACATGATGGAATATCATACATCTCGTAAGTTATTTTGGCAAAAACGACATGTAACCAAATTCAAGGTTAATTTTGGCTAGAAGTGGGTTACTCATAGCAAGACTATATCGGGTCTATAGTTAAATGAGACGGTGAAATGACGGCTATTGCTTGCTGGGATAGTAGTACCTTAAGGGTACATATTACTATTCTAAGATACTAATATGCATCTTTTAGGGGGAGATAAGTGACACGTATCAAGCTGCTGTGCCCCTAAAGATACAATTTTGCACATTTTTCTCTGATAGTGTCTGTCAGTGAACATTTTTCAAAAAAGTCATTAAATATAATGTTTCAGAGTGATTTGGAGTTTATGGGACATAACACAAACTTGCTCCAGTGGAGGAAAATCATCTTGATATACTGAAGTCAACATGAAAGGCATTCACATCCCATTTTACTTCTGTAATGTGACATATTTTCATGTGAAACAGGAGATACTGCCTTCAAATACAATGTGACACGCAAGTGATTTTGGTTGGAAATAGAGACGCATTCGAGAATTTCTCACTTTTCATTTCCCAGCAACCACAGGAGACCATTTTAATGCTTCTGCATCATAATGAAGAGCAAAGGATGCATGTTAGGTGTGAAATTGATGCACAAACCTGTGACCGTATCAACTAAATAAGCATATTCAAGCCAAGTTTACAGCTATTATGCATTTACAGGACACAAATGAGTACAAACTAAATTGTACCGTCAACATATAAAAGTACAGCTTATTGTAAACAATAATTTGTTTCCGCCAATATTTTGATTTTACATGCCACCAACTTGAAAGGTAAAATGCACTCTAAAAAATGCTGGGTCAAATATGGATTTTTAACAGGGTTGTTTTTTTGTTTTTTTACTGGTAACCTCTCACTTTTTAAAGATGATTGTGTTACCATGATAAAAATGGTTTAAAAAACAAGACTTTAAAAAACAAAGTAAATTCTGTATTAGTACTCAGTTTAAGCTTGTAGAAATTAAAGCATATATCAATATCAACATTATAAAATTAAGTAAAACCTACTCAACTTTCTGATACTGGTGCTCCCATCATGCACTGGGGTATGAATAATTAATAAGGTTGCATTTTTCACTATTTTCCAGCTGTATTTACACTGTCTTATCATTGCTTTTGTTGTTAGGTTTAGTATTTTGCTGTTTTGTGACATCTGGAGTTCATTTTCTACTCAAAATGACACATTTATACTCAAATGATCCAACGAATGTTACCGTTATTGTGTATTGTGTACAAAGTATTGAGATCTCTGTGTTCAAGGTACGACATTACTTCTATGTTGTCTACACAATATTTACTGTATTATTTACTGAGATGTTCTAAGTAAAGCATTCACTTTAAAAGCATGGCTTAATTCAGTGTTATATTGTTTGAGTAAAATGTATTTGAAATTGCATAGTAAAATTCAACTAAGCAAAACAAAATGATTTTCATGATTCGTTATCACAACTTTTTATCTTAGATAATTAATGTGGTTCAGATAACATCATATTTTGAGTTTCTATTTATTAAACCAATCTCCTTCATTGTATTAACTCCAATTTTTAATTTCAATGAACTCAAAATTTTAAGGCAACCAGGTAACTTATTATTTTTTAAGTTAAACAGGGCTCCAGACTAACATTTGAGAGCAGTGGCACCAGCGCCACTAAGTTCTACAGATGGTGGCGCCAGCACCTGATTTGGTATCAAGCTGCTGTGCCCCTAAAGATACAATTTTGGCGCAATGATATTACGCAGCGCCTGAAAATAGTCCCCAGCATGCTCTCTGTGCAAGCAGGTTGTCACGTTGGTTATGTTGACGGAAGTTAGCCTATTTTCAGGCGCTGCGTAATATCATTGCGCCGCTGCACCCATGGTACGGCAGCAAAGTTCCTTGATTATTACGCAGGAATGAGAGTATAGTCCCTAGCCATATCAGTCTAGAAAATTGCAACTTTTAATTTTCCGTCGGTCTTAGTACACGATGTAACTATACACATCACAACATGTAAATAGGAAAATGTTGGCGTTATTTTGTCACTTACTGAGCAGTGAACTAGCTGGAGCCGTTTACCTCCAGTCTTTGTGCTAAGCTAGGCTAGCGGTGGGTGCGTCAGACAGAGTTATGGCACGCACGGAGATGAGAATGGTATGTATGGACTTATCTAACTCTGGGGGATACGGTGAATAAGCTAAAGTCCCAAAAAGTCGGCGTGTTCCTTTAAGGAATGGAAATGTCTAATAAGTTAAGTGCTCCTATGCCACCACCTACTGGTTATAGTGGTACTTTCATGTGTTTTTTTTTAAAATAAAAGTGCGATAAAGTGGCCTACACCTTTAAACTTTTAGTTTTACAAATCATCACACTAAAATAATATTAAAATTGAATAATATTAAGAGCTTTGAAGTGCTAGGAAAAGTGTGAAACACTTGAAAAGTGCCTGAATTTCACTCTCAAAAGGTTGAGATGAATAATATAAAAAAAAAAAAAGAAAAAAAAAAGCATTCGACTATTTCTTCCACAATACCATGGGGTGTTACTACATTAAATCCATGGTGAATGTTTATGATTTGTGGACTGAAACCCCTGAATGTTGCTCCTGGTTTCCACGTCAGCACTGTTTGATCTGATATCTGTGGTTTATAACCGATAATTCTGCACCAAACGCTTCCCACTAGGTCTCGCAGTAGCAATGTTATTAATACTGTGGTGAATTCAAGCGCTTTCTCACTGGATCTCCCAGCGCTGTTTAGTAACGGTGTCGTGTGATCGAGATCGGTCCGTGTATGAGCTCGCGCTGCGCTGTATATTATTGCTCCGAGCGGATAAACGGTCTGTGCAGCACAGCTCAAACGAGTAGCGCGCTTCCGTTCCGCTTTCGTTTGCTGTTCAATGTTTCTCATATGTAACAGAAATGGCAGCTCTTATCACCAGTGCCAACCAAATTCAGTCGCACCAGCAGGAAAAAAGGTCGCAAAATGCAGTCTGGAGCCCTGTTAAACCAACAATAATTTTGTACAGTGTACTCAAACTTTAACTTTTAACTAACCAAGTTAGTTAAGTAGACTTTACTTAATTCCATGTGAAATTTACTTTAAAAATACGCATGCAAAAAAGTACATTTGATTTGTTTTTTTTCAGTGTAACATAGACGAAACTGTTCAAAACTGATTACAGTTAGTGCTTTTGTTTTAACTAGCATCTTGAAATCTAATCCCAAGTAAAAATGTAAAGATTCCTGCCTATTACTGCCTTTCCTGTAGCTCAACCAATAGAGCGCGGCGCTAGCAACGCCAAGGTCATGGGTTCGATTCCCAGGGAAAGCAAGAACTGACAAAATGTAAAATGTGTATCTTGAATGCAATGTAAGTCGCTTTGGATAAAAGCGTCTGCCAAATGCATAAATGTATTAGCTATAGACTATTGCACTGTAGGGACAGGAGCATGTATTAATAATGTAAAGAGGGTCACATTTGATTTCATGTTGACATGGCATAGGGCTCAACAGGTTAAGCTAGTAAAGGGCATCAGGTAGTTGCAGGACAAACACCAGGGGGCAAAACAAGCCGTAGTGGAGAACAAGATGTAGGCAAGAAAGAGAGAGACAGGGAAAAGAGGATGTGAGACACAACACAAGAGACAGACACATATAGCGGCCTGAAAATAGAATCCAATTACTGACGGAGAAAAACGGAGGGCGTGTTGAGAGAGAGAACGAGAGAAGAACGAGGACTGGTGGTATGGATGGAGTGTGAGAAGAGAGAGAATATGTGAGGTGCTGGAGGAGAGGAGGTGTTAGCTAAGGGTGTGAAGAAAACTTAAATTGAGCCCCTGTGTGTATGTGTGCGCAGCTCTGGGTTTGTTTTGGTTTGCTGAGGTTGTGTTTTGGAGAGTTTGTGAGGTTTGGTTCCTTATTCACTACTTGTCTTGTTCATCTGTTCATTCCTTTGGTGTGTCTTGTTAAATAGTCTCATTATCATCAGCAAGAAATCATTTTGCACAAACCAAACTGCCCAAACTTGCGCATCACATGTTTCCTTGTCTTATTTTGCACACGTCATTAGTGGTACTTCTCTGAAATGTTATTTTACATCCACTTTTAACAATCCAGTCAATTCACGATGGATAAAATAACCCTCATGGCATTATTTCTGGCCACAATATATTTCAAATATGCTATATATGTTGCAGCATGGCTTGATAAAATATGTTTTTCAAATATAAAAAAAAAATATATATAATAAATTACAAAATGTACTTCAAGGGGGCAAGAAAATACATTTCCAATTATATATATATAATTTTTTACATTCAAAATATATGAACAATGTAAATGTATTTAGTTTGACAATATACCAAATAATGGCACAAAAATATGACGAAATATGTTGTAAACAGTGCAGCTTAATGAAATATGTTTTTCAAATATGAAAATATATATCTTGTAAACCTTTAAATTTCAAAATGTATTACAAATTGTGGGGGGGGGGGGCAGGATAATACATTTCTAGTCATAAAATAGAATTTTAGTAAATGCAAAATATAGACAATGTAAATGTATATGAGGAAATATAAATAACTAAAACTTATTGAAAAATGTAAATATATTTTAACATATATTAGCAATATATTTTTAAGTATATTTAAAAATTATTTTTATTAAAATATACAATTATATATATATATATATATTAAATAAAATATATTTATTAAATATAATTTAAAATATATAAAATATATTTAAAATAATATCAAAAATAAAAAATATATATTTTTGTAAATATATTAAAAATATACATTAGCAATATATTTTGTATATTTTAAAATATATTTAAAAAAATACTTATTAAATATATTTTATAATACATATATTTATTATAAAATACTATATTTTATAATGATATATATATAAAATATATTTATTAAATATAATTTATAATATATGTTTAAAATAATATGATGAAATATAAATACCTAAAAATAAATTAATAAAAAAATAAATAAAAACTAAAACTTATTGAAAATACATTTATATAAATATATTTTTTAAATACATAGTAAAATATATAATATTTATAAAGTCCCCAATTTTCTGACTCAATACAATTTTACTCAGAAATACACCGATTATGAAAGACTGACAGCATTTCACTTTGACTTTAAAGGTGCAGAACCTTTAATATTTCTTGAGTCAGTTTATGTGTAGTCATAATGAGATCCCTCCTGTATCTAAACTGACAAATGGAACATGCTACAGTCTCGTGGACTTCATGGACACATGAAAAAGTCTGCACAAGGAGCATCATTACGGGACAGTATGGGTTCATAGAGCTTTGTTTGTCACGCTGTCCTGAAATGAATCTCTTTGGGTTCTCTAAACTTTCTCTTACCAATGTAATGAAATTTCCTCCTTTCTCAGGATTCATTTCACACTGCTGACAGATGCACATTATGAGTCACTGAAATATTAAGCACATTTATAGGACGTTTAGTGCATTAATATTTTGTGCTACACGGTTTCACTAGCCGGCGATTAATATGGAAAATTTCGTGTTAAACATCCTCCAGCCATCGCTCATGTCACTGAAACGGCTTCTATTAAACTTTAACCGTGTTATGAAAAATCTGGTGTTCAGAAAGTCATCAGACAAATTATGGATGTTTGTCATCGGAACGTATCATATTTCCTCGTCTGATTGTGATTACAGTTTATTACACAGCTCACTGGAATACACTCTTAAAACTAATGGAGGTTTTCACAGCGATGCCATAGAAGAGACATTTTTGGTCCCCCTCTCAGTGAACATTCTAAAAAGAACCATTTGTTTTCTTAGTGCGAAGAACATTTCAATAATCAAAATATTTTTTACTATGTGGAATGGAATGGTTCCATGGATTCTAAAGATTCTTCATGGAACCAACGATGCCAATAAAGAACCTTTATTTTTAAATGTACTTGATTCTGATTAATTCTTCCGTCTGGTTAATTAGAACTTTCTGCAATCAAATAAAGGGTTAAAGGGATAGTTCACCCAAAAATGAAAATCACCCCATGATTTACTGACCCTCAAGTCATCCTAGGTGTAACACAATCAGAGTTATATTCAAAAAATATCCTGGCTCTTCCAAGTTTTATAATGGGAGTGGATGGTAACTTGGATTTTGCCCAATTTTTGAGGTCAATCTTCTTCCGGAACTAGACTTTGTGTACGGCCATTAATGGAAGCCAGTGATTATAGTTTATAAAGTTATAAATATAAATATTTTCTTACACAAACGCATGGCTTTGCTTCAGAAGGCCTTTATTAACCGTGTGGAGCAGTTATATGATGGATGGATGGATGGATCCACTTTTATGGGCTTCAAAATCTTAACCCCCATTCACTCATTATAAAGCTTAAAAGAGCCAGGATATTTTTAATATAACTCTGTGTTTGACTGAAAGAAGAAAGTCATATACACCTAGGATGGCTTGAAATATTTTTGGGTGAACTATCCCTTTAAATGGCAAACATACGTATAATGGTTGTAGCTTCATGTCTCATAATGCAGATTCGTCGTTCTCACAAAATACAATGAAATCAACATAAAACGCTGTTTGCAACCAATTTTACTTCAAAATATGATGTATTTCAGGAACTGCTTGGATTGTAAACAGTGTGCATTACCAGAGGAAAATAGAGATTGACCACCACATTAATGAAAGTCCCGCCTTTCAGTTAAAAGAGCCAATCACTTGCGCTTTAGTTTGGGCTAGACTGAAAGACTTTTTTTGTGCACAATTTGAACTAAAGCAGCTAAACATTTTCATGATTTCATCACCATTCTAGAAGACAGGACTCATGAGTTGTAATTTCCTGCATACATACCTACACTATCATTTAAAAGTTTAATGAAGTCTCTTCTGCTCACCAAGGCTGCATTTATTTGACCAAAAATACAGCAAAAATTATGAAATATTATTACAATTTAAAATAACAGTTTTCTATGTTAATATATTGTAAAGTGTAATTTATTCCTGTGATCAAAGCTGAATTTTCAGCATCATTACTCCAGTCTTCAGTGTCACATGATCCTTCAGAAATCATTCTCATATGATGATTTGAGGATTGAGAAACTTGTCTGATTATTATCAATGTAAAAAACAGTTGAGCTGCTTCATATTTTTGTGGAAAATGTGAAACATACTTGAATATTGAATAAATATAATGTCCAAAAGAACAGCGTTTATTTGAAATAGAAATATATAGAAAAGATTATGAAGGCCATTTTTTTTTTACTTGAAATAATATGCACAGACAAATCGTCCGCAATAAGAAAGTGCATTAGGTAAATTCTGATTCCATGTCAACTTTAAACTCAATAAAAATAAATATTTCCAGTGCATTAACATGTTAAGTAGCCATATAACAAGACAGATCATTACAGTCAGCCGGTCTGTATTATTGCAAAATCACCCCTTCAGGCTAACACAAGACCTCTCTGCTTTGCATTTATATTTATTATCCCTCACATTTCACATTTGCAGGCTGAATCAGGTGCATGATATCACCAATTACGCCGTCTTTTGAGTCACTGCGGGTACTGTTGTGTTTTATAATGGACTGAAATGAGTGATCTGTGCGTCTAAGTGCTTCTAAGTGTGTGTGTGTGAGTCAGTCGTACGGATTCTGCTATTATTAGACTGCAGGGCGGCCTGAAATCTCAGCAAAGTGCAGACCCACACAAAAAGCATTTTTAACTTTCTTAAACATCTCATACACACACACACACACTCTCTTTCTTGTCCCCTGTGGGCTCGACTCACTTGCCGTTCTTGAAGTCTCCGGAATGCAGGCGGCTTTGCACCGTCTGCCACCTGCCGGCTTTAATGCCCCCCGTCATCATACTCCTCACACTGTCGCTGCGCGACGGCCCCCCTCCGTCCCCCAATCCACCCCCCGCGGCCCCTTTCTGCCCCCCGGGCACTGCCCCACTGAGGGGTCCGCCAGAAAGAGAGAAAAAGGACAAACATTGGGAGAGAAGAAACGGTTACAAGTTTGGATAAATAACAATAATTTATCCCATGAGAGTGTTACATGCGTGTGACCTCATAGCGAGCTACAGGACTACATACTAACACCCTGGACTTTTAAAGATGCAGTGCCAAGTGCAGCTCCTCCTTTAGGGGGCGTAGCAGAGCCTTACAAACGGGTTTACAACGACCCTGATGCTTCAAATAACCACATTTGCACTCCCGGTGACATGCTTCGCATTAATGACACCCATAAATGTTGCAGACTTCATATAGACAAAGGGTTACTTTTGTCATCGGTATTTCATAATCATTATGGTCACCAGTTTGTGGACCTGGTGAAAGTCATCATGCAGTTATCAAGAGATTTAAGTTAACACTGCCGCACCACTCAAATACTCACAATACAACATCAACACCAACATCAAAAACAGCAGGATAAGAGCAAAAAGAGCTTTAGGTGACAAAGCTGACAGCCACAGATTGGCGCAAAACCAGGTGAGGAATCTGATTTATAGACTTGATTATATATATATATATATATATATACACACACACACACACTTTTTTTTCTGCCCAAATCCTGGGTTGAGCCTTTTGGGTCATTTTTTGGGGTTATTTTTTCTGTGTTTGGGTAGTTTTTGTGTTACCCAGATCCTGAGTCAGACATAACCCAGGGGTTGAGTTATTTTTATCGCAGGCTTTTTGTGACCTTTTCAGGAGAGAGCAGCTCAGCTCCGTCAAATTGGTGCATTTCTTCGGGAAAATACAGGTTTGTGTAAATATCTATAAATCTATAAATATTGTTTCATTTTATGCAAAGCAACATACAGGGGCGTGATGTGAGTCACCTAAACGAGTGTCGCGCCGGTCTTTTCATGTGATAGAAACGCCTTATGCCTTGCATAAAATTTTATGATTTTATTCAAAAAGATACAGAATATAAATACTTATAATGTTAAAATATGTCCTCAGAACTGTACACTGATTGTTTATGGACAGGTTATGGTTCCAGTCACCGCATATTCAGGCTACGAGTGAAACGCAGGGCGGCGGTCTGAAGTTAGAAGTTCTCCCGCTTATCATTACACAAGCTCCAGCTTGAGATCCAGCGCCGTTACGGACAGAGACTGGTCGATTACACTTGAATTACTTCTAAATGTTTCATTTTTACTTCTAATATTTGATAAACGAGCTTAAATGTGTATTAAAAACTATATGAAATATGCTATACTGTGAAATATGATAGAAAATAAAGTTATCATGCAAGCCAGTGGTTGTGTCGAATATTTTAAAAAAGTTTAGAGGATTTAAGTTAATCTGTAAACATAAAAAAAAATCTGTGAAGTTAAAAAAAAGAAGAAGAAGAAGCTAGTATGATAGTAAAAATGAATCAACTATGCTGGGTTAAATAAACAACCCAAATTGCTGAGTAAAATTAACCCAATGTCTGTTCTGTCCAATATTTACCCAGTCCTCGTGTTACACAAATTGGTTGTTTTTAACCCAAGTATAGATAAATAATACTCATAATAATAATAATATTTTATATATGTAGTGGGGATGCACCGTCATCTGGTCGATACCAATAAGATAAATAAACAGCTGATATTACAATTAGATTAAAATATATAGTTCAATCAATTGTTTCGCCAATCATTATTACATATTCGGGTCTTTAGCGACCCGGATCTATATCTAACATGAATGGATCTCTACCAATAGTATAAAACTCTTCTGATATTTTAATACCAATTAAAAATAATAAAATAACGTATATTTCATTACCTTTTGGAACTTAGAAGGGTTCAATTTGAGCAGATGCTTTTTATCATCTTCGCTGTCATCGTCAGAGCTCCTTTCCTCAGTACATTCAGCATCTGGCTCATATTCGCCATCTCAACCATATTGAGATGTCTATAACGTCTTCAGAATCAATATTTTGATCACTGACAGCTTGTTCACTAAATCCGCCATCAAGCGACAGTAACGCTAATATTTGATTGCGTTGTGCTGTAAATTGCGTTGTGCCCAAGATACGAGCCTCTAAAATACCGATACAATATTGTGACAAAAAGACTATAAGTACTACAAAGTGGTTTTTCCCAGTCGGTTTTGCTTCAATCTGCGGTTTCCGTCTCAAATAGCAGAGCTTTAGTGCAGCGGCCTGCATTTACCCACACCGCTTTAATCCAGCAGGTCCAGCGGCATCGCAGTCCAGAGAAAAGGAAATTGAATCACCTGAGCCACCGTGGCTAACATGTTTATTTAATTTTTCATTTTCTAGACAGGCTGTCCCATCTGAACCCCTCTGCACAACTGCCGCTGGTTTTAATAGACAAGCATGTTTAGACCGTTTCTTTCTTTAGCAAAACCTGTCTGGATTAGGCCGGTGAGGGTTTACCGCACAGACGCCGCTGCGAAACAGGCTGGAAGAATCAGGAGTGCTGGAGGGACACATCGAGTACAAGCCCGAGAAAGGTGAAAGCACAGAGGCAAAACAACACCATCTTATAACAAGGTGAAACGGGGGTTACCACACCACAATCAGGCTCTAACGGTCAACCCTCTACGACAATGAGGGTTAGACACCATTCAAGAGCGCATTTTGGTTTGTTTGTTTGTTTGTTTACTGTTATTGCTGCTGTTCGCTGGATAGCTGAAGCAGGAGGGTTGTCCGTCTCCATGGTAACACCCCATGGGGGGAGGAGGGGGGGAGGGGGTGAAAGGTTAAAGGTCATATGCTAAGAAGAGACAAAGCAGGGCTGTAGGGAGTGAGGGACATTTAGGGTCCAATTTTGCAATTTTGGGGCGAAACAAAACAGATTTGAATGTCAGGCTTTTGCTGTCCAATACATTGATAATGTCCCTGCAGTCCTGCGAAACTTAAAGAACATCAACGTGGCATCAAGAATAAAATCTGCATAATGACTTTCATTCGTATTACGAGATTGAACGTGAAGTGTGCAATTTCTGCGTCACGAGCGACACCACAGAGAGTGGCTCAAATAAACAGATTGTAATGTTTTTTGGTGCCGAAACCGTTAAAAATAGTTTTTGTTAACGGAAATAAAGTTGAAATCAAATCAAATATAAATATTAGATGAAAAAAATAATTGCCTTGCCAACTAACTGAAATAAAAAAGTTTAAGTTGAAATAACAAATTAAGTTTTATAAAACTTAAATAAAAATAAAGTAAAGCTAAATAGAAATATAAAAAAAACACGTAACAAAATGACTAAAACTTAAATTAAAATAAAATATAAAAGCTAATTCAAAACATATAAAAAAAGAAAAACTATAAAAGCATATAAAAAAATACTAAGATATCAATAATTCCGTAACTATTTTCATTTTATAGAAGGTAACCAATTAATAGCCAATATTATAAATATAAACTATTTTGTTAAAAATAAAAATAAAGTGAATTTAAACGTCATAACATTACAAATGTACAGTATGAAATATGATAAATATTCCTTTTGAAATGTGTTATAGAACAAAATCACAAATATAAGGCGGTTCAATGGATAATTATATCCTTAAAGCTTTATATCTCTATAGATTAGTGCTAAATGAGACCAAAAGTCATCTAAACCTTAAAATAAGCTGAACAAATATCAATAACGGCAGAAATTGTTAAAGTTACATAAACAAATTATATATAAATTAATACATATATACTGTAAAAAATTATATGATCAATAAGTTATGACAACATGTTTTTACATTGCTTCAAAATAGTACTTGCAATTTATAGGTTATACAAGATTCAACTCATTTTTTAAGTTAGTTTAATGTAATTTGAAAGTTGAAATTGTACTTAAAAATTTAAGGCAGCAACTTTTTTTTTTTCCAGTGATACACATAACTGATATGGTTTGGATATATTCTGCATATCTCTAGGAGCAGATATGACACACTTCATCTTTCACATATTTTGGCTTTATCTTGTCAGTTTGGCTGGTGTACTGGTACTGGACTATCCCATACTATGGACCACATCACAATCAGATCAATGATACTATGAGTTTGGCTTTATGAGCTCATTGCCATATCCTTTTGGAAAAGTGTGTTAGCTTCCTCATCATTACAGCCCTGCCAGGGATCAGGGATAAATGGGGTGTGTTGTTGGGTAACAGGTGAGATGAGGTACAGTAAAATATGGGTTGTGTTAGTCTGAGCCCACCGTCCGCTCACTGACCGTCTGACACATACTGCACCGAAAACAACCAATGCTAACAGAAAATCTGAAGCTTGCTTGGCTTTATGCAACTTCTAAAACGGTTCTCCAAACTGTAATATAATATATAATATATATTTATATATAATATTATCATTATATCATGAGTTACAATATATATATATAATATTTAAATTATATCGTAAGTTACAATAATTATAATATATATATATATATTTTTTTAAATATATATAATATTCAAATTATATTGTAAGTTACAATATGTATATATAATTTTTATTATATATATATATATATATATATATATATATTTTTTTTTTTTTTAAATATACATAATACTCAAATTATATTTTAAGTTACAATAATATATATAAAATATTCTCATTATATTGTGTTACAATATATATATAATTTTTATAATATATATTTTATTATTATTTTTAAAATGTATATATAATATTCAAATTACATGCGCACACATACATAAGCATAATAACAATATTATATAATATAGAAAAAGTTATATTTTAAAAAATATGGTATAATACTTAATACTATAATACTACTACTAATAATATAATACTATAATAAAATAATAACATAATAAAACAAACAAAGCGATTGGTCAGTTTGCAGCATGTGCCAGTCAGACGGTCATTTCCTGTCTAAGTGGGCAGCTCTTGACCTGAATGAACAGGAACAAATAAAGTGGACCAGACTTTCTGCTGCTAGTTAAGAGTCTGGCAGCACAAAACGAGGGTGCGGTTGGTAAGGGTTTGGGTTGGGTGAGGTGAGGTTCGGGTGTGGTATGAGTTGTGGGTCAGGGGTTGGTGTCTCTTACCAGCCTGAACAGAGACTCACTTGAGTGAGAGGCGTGGATCTCCGTAAGGGGCATAAGGAGAAATGTTTAGTACAAACTCCTTGGGCGGGTATGAGCTCCAGCGCTGCTGCACTGAACAGCTGTCATTGTTATTCCAAAAGTCTCTGTCTAAATCACTGAAGAGACACACACACACACACGTCAGTGGAACATGAGCGATCCATTTCATCCATCAATCTGCACACAGACGATCTCCGGGAGTCTTCAGGATAGGAGGTGGTTGAAAGAGGAAGAAACTGAGAGGTGCATAAAGGGGTTTAATGATCAAACAGGGAAATAAAAACACACCCAATGCATCCATAAGGCAGCAAAGCAGAAACGAGCAAGATTATACCTGTGCATTCATTAGTTTATCAAAGATCAAATGCGTAAGCGAGAGAAAGAGAGAGAATAGAAAGCTGTGAAGCATCACACATTATTAAACACAATTCTTGGTGACAAAACCATTAATGCTTTGCTAAGAGAAGAAACATTTGGAAAACAGCAAAACAGGTGAAAGGTGAGAAGTCAAGAGAAATGCGAAGGGTCAGGTGAACCTGGTATTTGGGGAAAAGGTCATTTATGTTAAGTTATTATTTCAACAACAGCTTCAGGAAAAAAATGCAATGCAATACAGACTTCCACAAGCACCTGCAAGCTTTAAATCCAGAGAACTCATTAGTCCAAACCAGCAGCTGCAATGTCACGAAGCACACAACACAGGCCAGACGTCACACCAACTTCTACCGGTGCGTCTCCAAGAATAACCGTCTCGTAAACAAGAAGACATGTGATCTTAAGAAGAGGAAAACAATGGAGGCGCTGCGTCCCGCTGAGCTCAAAGATCCCGCGCCCTCAATCAGACGCTCTTCAGCGAAACCCGCGGCTTTCAGAGTCGCCATCAGTCAAAGAGCCGGAATCGCTCAGAGAGGAAGCTTCCCGAATGAATGCGGTTAATTACTCGCGTACTTGTGTACTTTTGTTCCCTTCAAAGCAAGTCTAGACCGAAAAACTTAATAGTGAATGAAATGGAAAGGAAATCATAACTTTTAGGCAGTGGGAATATTCCAGGAGGCTGATACATCGAACAACATTGAACAAACTAGTAAAAGATTGTAGTTGGCATCTTCTTCAAATGATTATTTATTATTATTACTTTTAATATTAATTTTTCTAAAAAAAAAAAAAAAAATTATATATATATATATATATATATATATATATATATATATATATATATATATATATATATATATATATATATATATATTATTTGTTATTTTAGAAATATTAATAAAACAACATTATATATATATATATATATATATATATACACAAATACATACTATATATATATATATTTTTTTTTTAATATATTATTTGTTTAGAAATATTAATAAAACAGCATTATATATATATACACAAATACTATATATATATATATATATATATATAGCTGATATGCTATTATTTCTTTTTAATACTACTATATATATATATATATATATATATATATATATATATATATATATATATATATATATATATATATATATATATATATATATATATATATACATACAAGTATATGTATTCTATTGTTATTATGTATATAATAATAATAATAATAATAATAATAATAATATGTATATATTTTTATTATTTGAATATGCAATTATTTATTATTTTTTAATAATAATAATAATACTATAAATTTGGTATTTATGCTCCTGTACACAGAGGATCTTTCCTTGATTCCCTGATATCCTAAAATTATTTTGATAATTAATGACGTATTATTATCATTATTCTACTCAACAACCCAATGCTTGTCAATATGGTAAAGGAGAGAAGCAAAATGTATGAACTCCCAATGCTTTTTTTCAAGATTACTTTTTCTACAAAAATTATGTAATTTAATTGATACATACATGAATAAATAAACAGTCAGGGGTCAATTGGCTATCATGCTGTTACATTATTTTTACATAATTTTTTTGAATATGTTTTACATTGCATGTGTATCTAAGTTAGGCCCATTAGTAAGTAAATGAATTAACACAACAGTGAATTTGATCATTTTAGTTGCTATGTTCATTTTAAACACATTTTTGAGCCTCTCTTGCTTCCTCTGACGGACTGCCACGGCTTTAACGACTTCTGAAATGATTTCCGTAGATTAAAAACACAAGTATTCGTTGTCTATGGAGAAACAGTGAAGTTTTCCTGGGATCGCAGCACTGATTTCATATGGCCAGGCTTCGCTCCAACAGAATGATCTTTAAAAAAATGCCCCAGTGAACGAAATAAATGTCCCTGCACCTACTTGATGGCTTTTTTCTCTCCTCTTCCTCTTCCTGAATCGGGAGACCCGACGGACTCCACTCCTGGTTTATTCCTCTTCCCCTGAACACACAGAGAGAGAAAGAGGAAAAGAAAAGGTTATTCCAAGTCTCCTAATTGATCACAAGCTTCTCCACCTCCAACGTCTGTTCATCTAACATTATCCACCGTTCCTTCTTCCCTCTCCCAGCCTCTGTCTTTCTTCCCGCTCTCCTCCCTGATGCTTCGTTCTGATTGCTTAAATCACATGGTCCGTCCTAAGTCATCTCCATAGCAATTAAACCACACACAAGCCTCATATTTACATGGAAATAGCCAATTTAGCTTTCGCCAGCATCCCAGGCTACCGGAGAAGAAGAGGGAGAGCATGTGGGAGAGACAGAATGACAGAAAGTGTCTTCTGAGGAGTAGGTGGCATTGTGGAAACCCTCCATAGACGTCAGTGCTGTCCGCCTCTCCGCTCCATAAACAACATGTTACACGGGGGTTGTGACACAACCCACATTTAATGTTAGATTTATCGACCAGAGTTACACAGGTTATGTAATCAACTGTTGAATTTACACTATAATACCAGAAGTTTATTTTTTCAAGTGTGTAATGTGCTTTAATTAAGTTTAAGTTTTAGAACTTTTAGAATGTTTTTTTTTTTTTAAATGCCACATCAGAGTGGCTTTATTGTAAATATACATGACACCGGTTTACAGTGTAAATGTGGTCATAAATGGTTAAAGGGGGGGGGGGGGGTCTAATGCTATTTCATGCATTCTGACTTATTTACACTATTAAACAGTTGATTCTCATGCTAAACATGGCCAAAATGTCAAAAAACGAGTTGGACGTATGACGGAGTATTTCTGTGCCAAATACACCCCTTCAGGATTCGAATAAGTTTCGGAACGTTTTTTAGAGTATGGCCGAGTACGACGTCATAAAGTCACACACATACACACACACACACACTTCAACCAGAGCGAGAGCAAGAGCAAGAGCGTGCCTGTCAACGAGCTTCTTTGGGTAACAGAAGCCGTCGGCAGCGCTGTCATTTTGTTTTTAGACCACAAACACAGAAACACACTTCTTTAGTGACATTGTTGATCAATGTCACTAAAGAAGTGTGTTTCTGGTTGTGAGGGAAAGATAACCTTGTTCAGCTTCCCAAAGAATCCAGTGTTAAACAGTGGATGCAGTTAGTTTTCCCGGAGCAGCAACGGAGTTCTGCAAGTGTGTTTGTTTGTTCCCGGTCACGAGTCGAAACCGCAGGCGGTGAGTGAAACTGCATCAAATGTGTGTTTTGTTGGCAGTCGGCGTGTAAGTGCATATAATATAAACAATATGAACATATAGTGAATCGAAAGTTATCCAGGGATAATGCCATGATGTATTGTGTGTGTGTATGTGCTTGTGACTGTTTAGCTCCGCCCACTGCACGCCTCCACGAGTTCGGCTGTTTTCAGAAAGAATCGGTACAGCGCATCTGTCTTTTATAAATATAATAAAACTAAAGACTCTTCAGAGATATGAAGGATGCAATACTACTCTATAGGTACTCAAGATTAACATGAGACTGACAGAAACTGTGTGTTATGTACCCTTTAAATACATGCAAGAAAGGAAAACCAATCATAATTAAGGATGCAAATAGTAGACCAATCAGAAAAAGAATCATATGCAAATATTACTAATTTGAACAAATGTCCAAATCACTGTAAAAAATGTTGCAGAAATTAGTTCTAACAGCTTAAAATTTGTTGAGTTTACTTAAATATCTAACTAAAGTTAACTAAACTTAATATTTTAAGTCAAGCACCAACACATATTTTTTAAGTTGAAACAACAAATTTTTTCGTATTCTAATGTAGAATTTTAAGTTTTGATAATCACAGCAATCATTTTTTACAGTGTGATAAAAATGTCAAATTAATTAATTAAAAAGAATAGGGGGAATGTGACAAAGTGACAAAACTAGATCAGTCCCATGTTATTTTTACTATTATTTATATACTATTATTGTATTTATTAATATTTTTTTTAGGTTTCAAGTTTAAGTTTTAGTCATTTTGTTATGTGCTTTTTTTTCTTTTAGTTTTGTTTTTACTAATTTTATTTAGCTTTAATTTTTTAATTAAAATTTTAGTTTGTCATTTTAGTACTTCAACTTAAACTTAGTTTCAGTTATGTCAAAGCAGCATTTCTAATTTCTGTTAAAGTTTTTTTTTAAATGTAAGATTCCCATCCCTAGTGATGTAACATAATGAATTACATATTTTAGGAGCAGCACAATGGTGTGAAAAGTTACAATCTAAATACTAAAAACTGCTAGTAAAAATAAGCACAGGTACAATCCGTCATTTTCCTCTCATCCTGGACCCATCTGTGTGGTTACTTTGGAAATTGGTTTAGCGTAGTTAAAAACTCCTCAAAGCATGATCTGTCCCGCAGCGCTCGCTGTCTCATCCCATCTCATCACTGCGATCCTGTCGGCTATCGTCCGAGGAGGCCCGTTGGCTCAGAGATGGCCGTCATTCGAGCTGGCTCTCGTTCGGCTAGTTCTGCCTGGCTCGTCTCTGAGGATGTGGCCGGAGGTACCAGGGCGGATCAGAAGGGTCAGAGGTGAGGGGTATCATTAGCGGTGGCCAGGAGGAGCGTGGAGCCAAGGGATGGGTGTTGCAACACGCTGCCTAAATTGTGCTCAGCAACTGGCCGAGGGCTGCCGTGGCTACAGGAAACTCCCTGAGCAAGGACAAAAAATCCGCAAAAAATCCTTTATATGTGTGTGTGTGTGTGTGTGTGTGTGTAATATGAGTGCTGTTTTTGTCCTGAATAGCACGAGTGCAAATGTGACATTGATTTTCTACAACAGTTCAATAAATAAGAAATTAATATTTTGTCATATTTTATATTTTTCAATTTTGCCAATGAAAATATTATCTGTAAAGCCAGAGCAGAACTTTTGTGCGTCTCCGAGCAACACACAGTGGTGTTTCGTTTCTGAATTAATCCGTGTTTTGAGCAAATCAATCGGGTGAACCAAATGATTCAAATGTCTGAGAAAAAATAATGCCGTTGTACTCTAAACATTTATGTGTAGAATATTAGATATGTGTAGAATAATAGAATATTTATATGTCTATATGATGCTTTTCTCATTTAACACAATAATGACTTTAAATGATCTTTTGGGGGTAATTTCTGATGTGTCATTAATTTGCCATTAATTAGATTGATTAATCGGCACATCGTAATTAATTAGATGAAAAATATTAATAGCTTGACAGCTCTGATATGCACACTATACTGCCAAAGGTATTGGGACGCCCATCCGAATCATTGAATTGAGGTGTTCCAATCACTTCCATGGCCACATGTGTATAAATCAAGCACTAGGCATGCAGACGCTTCTACAAACATTTGTGAAAGAATGGGTCGCTCTCAGGAGCTCAGTGAATTCAAGTGTGGTACCGTGATAGGTTGCCACCTGTGCAATAAGTTCATTCGTGAAATTTCCTTACTACTAAATATTCCACGCTCAACTGTTAGTGGTATTATAACAAAGTGGAAGCAATTGGGAACAGCAACTCAGCCACGAAGTGGTAGGCCACGTAACATCACAGAGCGGGGTCAGTGCATGCTGAGGCACACAGTGCGCAGAAGTCGCCAACTTTCTGCAGAGTCAATAGCTACAGACCTCCAAACTTCGTGTGGCCTTCAGATTAGCTCAAGATCAGTGCGTAGAGAGCTTCATGGAATAGGTTTCCATGGCCGAGCAGCTCATCCAAGCCCTACATAACCAAGTGCAATGCAAAGCGTGGGATGCAGTGGTGTAAAGCACGCCGCCACTGGACTCTAGAGCAGTGGAGACGTGTTCTCTGGAGTGACCAATCACGCTTCTCTGTCTGGCAATCCGATGGATGAGTCTGGGTTTGGCGGTTGCCAGGAGAACGGTACTTGCCTGACTGCATTGTGCCAAGTGTAAAGTTTGGTGGAGGGGGGATTATGGTATAAGGTTGTTTTTCAGGGGTTGGGCTTGGCCCCTTAGTTCCAGTGAAAGGAACTCTTAATGCTTCAGCATACCAAGACATTTTGGACAATTTCATGCTCCCAACTTTGTGGGAACAGTTTGGTGATAGCCCCTTCCTGTTTCAACATGACTGCACACCAGTGTACAAAGGAAGGTCCATAAAGACATGGATGAGCGAGTTTGGTGTGGAGGAACTTGACTGGTCTGCACAGAGTCCTGACCTCAACCTGAGAGAACACCTTTGGGATGAATTAGAGCGGAGACTGTGAGCCAGGCCTTCTCGTCCAACATCAGTGACTGACCTCACAAATGCGCTTCTAGAAGAATGGTCAAAAATTCCCATAAACACACTCCTAAACCTTGTGGAAAGCCTTCCCAGAAGAGTTGAAGCTGTTATAGCTGCAAAGGGTGGGCCAACTCCATATTAAACCCTACAGATTAAGAATGGGATGTAAAGGCAGGTGTATGTTCCATATAAATGCTGTTCTTTTGAACTTTCTATTGATCTAAAAAATGTTTCATGGTTTCCACAAAAATATGAAGCAGCACAACTGTTTTTAACATTGATAATAATCATAAATGTTTCTTGAGCAGCAGATCATCATATGAGAATGATTTCTGAAGGATCATGTGACACTGAATACTGGAGTAATGATGCTGAAAATTCAGCTTTGATCACAGGAATAAATTACATTTTAACATACACTACCAGTCAAAAGTTTGGATACACTTTCCCATTCTCTGCTTGGTCAGCCAGCCAAAAACTAAGTTAGTCCACCTGACCAGCTAATGTAAAGCCAACTATAATTAAAGCTGGTATTTTGCAGCAGGATGCTCATATTCCAGACATCTCAGTCCACTATCATCACGGCCCCAGAGTCTGACACACTGATTAAAACAAAAAAGGACAGTCCAAGAATCACCCAGATGTGCACAGTTGCAGACAACTACACACACATGAGTCATTCAGCCAGAGGGAAATCGGTGACACACACACACACAGACTAATTACTACTGACTAACCCCAGAGACAATATAAGTAGGAGAAGACAGGATACTAATAGAAAAAAATGAATGAAAAATATTGAAATGCTCAATATGGTTGAAGGAATGCAAATGAAGTGAAATGTCAATGCTTATTTGAAATATAGTGTGCAACAGTGCCCGGTCCCTTTTTCAGTGACATTGGTTACGGAAGGACTTTTTTAAATTCCATTTTTCCATAGGGATTTACAAAAAGTCTTTATTAAAGCATTATATGCCAGGAACCAAGACAACCAGTTACAAAGTGAATCAGAAATATTAGCATATTTATCATTATATTTTAGCAAACTAAATTTTTTACAAATATTCAAGTATTTTGAGAGCATAGAAAGACAACTCGATTACTTCACTTGTGGTGTTTCATGGGAGTGGGCGGAGCTAAAGAGAGATTTTGACCAAGCGGCAATCTCCCCCAGTTTCTCTTGAAGCCAATACGGAAGTGACTTAAACTGCAATTCATCGACTGGCTGCTAGAGACAGGCTCCAGAAGGGAGCAGAATCTCATTGAGCCCCATGTTAAAATGGCCAACTTTACTCAACTTTAAAATGTATAGCTCATTCGTTTACATTATATAAAGCCTTAAAGTTCTGCATAAATAAGGGCGTGGCCACTTTGAGTGACAGGTGGATAGCCATTTATCTGCTGTCTGTTAGTCATCGCGTCACCTCAGCTCCACCCACGTCCCGCCTCTTTGCCCATTTTCTGTTATCCGGGAGTGACGTGCAGTGACACGCTGGTAAGATGGAAACGGCCAGCTCGACCCTACTTTACGCTTCAAAACTGCTCTTCAGAATCCTATGGGTGACGTCACGGACACTATATCCATTTTTTTTACAGTCTATGATTTTGACACGTTGCTTTTTCTCAACTCTCTGATTGGTGGAATTTCTGCACAGCATCATGGGGAATGTAGCTTTTCACCACAATGCGTGCTAACGGCTTCAACAGAAACTGATTAACAGCCTCGTAGCTCACAGTTGGGCTGTCTTTAACGGTTTATAAGTTATCGTTAAAAATCCATTTCACTATGGAGAAAATGAATTCCGTTTTTACTTACGGAACCCAACTGTAGCACTCTATTATGGATTTTTTTTTTTATATATATAAAATATGCACCAGACCAATAGAGCAAATAAAAACCAACTGCTCAATCAGTTTTTTGAGCTGAATTTTCCAGCATATTATATAACACGGTACTTCAAAGAATACCATGATATTAGCATACAGTAATAGCTGTGTCCAAAACCACCATGCTACCAATTACATTGACACCACATAGTACTAGTTCACCTTGAAACAGAATCAAATAAGCAATTTAGAGCACATGGATCAATAAACTAATTAAAAGCGACACTTAACACACCATTTAAAGACAAACAGGACATGCAGTGACATGACAAGTCACTTAAAAAGGCGTTATTAGCCGTGAAAGTGTAACACATGTTCAACTACATGCCCTCAAAGACTGATTAGATATGCAAATACATACAGTACATATATGTTCATGTCATTAGAAGTAGCATGTCCCTGATATTCAATGAAACGTTACAAAGAAACACTGACTCATTTAAAGACCGCTAAAGAGTGCTAAAATGTTAAGAAATATTGTCATTTCCTATACTTTTCACCTTACAATATAGTAATGTGGTAGTGCCATATCATAATGATAGTAATATCATGGTACTCTGATATATACTATGGTAGTCTATACTGTATATTTCAAAGAATACAAAAGTATTACCATCATTGGTGTGTCTAAATTGGTACAATGAACAAAAGAACATGGTGATACCATGGTACTTCTCTGTAAGGTTAATATTCTGTGATTCACAATGAGACAGAATTCAACTAGCAATTTAAACCACATTGAAATCAATACACTAATTAAAAAAACACCTTGAAACCATTTTTAAAAACAAGCAAGTAACATTTAAGAGCACCGCAGAAATGCACGGAGCCATAAAACAACTAGATTACAAAGACTGATTAAATATTCTAATACATACATGTTGCTTATATACTGCAAAAAATAAAATAATTTAGAAATTAATTCATGCTTAAAACAAGAAATAAAAAACAATAATTATATAAAAAATATATTAAATTATATTAAAATAAAATAACTTAAGATGCATGTATGCATCTGAAATGTAAGTCTAATACTATTAAAAATTCGTAAGAAATATTTAAAAATATATTTAAAAATTCTCTGAAATACCTTAATATTTAATGCAATTGAGCTTCAAATAAATATGCTTTTAAAAGACGTAAAACAAGACAAAAATCCAGCTGAATTTGCACTATATGTAGCATGTCCCTGATATGCAGCCAAGCATGCATTTGTGCACAAATGCAAACGCAACTACGTATAGCTGAGAATAATGTGTGATTTGTAAATATCTGAGATTGAAAACCCTCACACACACACACACACACACAAACACAGGCAGAGTACTTACAGGCAGTTTCTGGGTAAATAGTCGCAGTTTTTGACAGACAAGATCAAGCTATCAAAGGAAACTCATCTGTCATCAACTGTATCATGAAATTTTCACAGAGAAAGAGAGCTAAACAAAACAGAGAGAGAGAGAGGGAGCGAGAGAGGAATAGTGCAGGAGGAGGAGGGGTTTGAAAGAGAAGTGGGGATGAAAAGTGAGGGAGGAGAGGACGACCGCCGATGATTGAGACGAGCGGAGGAAGCGACAGCTTGCCAACTGTGAGGCTCGGAGGGGGAATGAGTGACAGCGATCCCCGGGGGTCTGTATGCAAAACGAGACGCCATTGCTTGCGTGTGTGTATGTATGTGTCAAGAATCGAGAAGGAGAGAGTCAGAAATGTGCATTCAGAACCATGACTCGCTCTGAGCAAAGACACACACGTACAAGCGCTGCTACACACACATGGCTACAGGCAAAGACATCAGAAAGAGCTTCAGTCCAACAGACACACTGTGGCCACAGACACAAACACGTCTCTCTCTTCTATCTTTGGCTGGAAAGCTCAAGAGGGCAGCGCTGTCATATATCTTCATATATTCTCAACTTCTTTTCATCTTTTCTTTGTCTTCTCAAACTTTATTCATCTCTCTCCAGCTTGGGCTTCAAACGCGCCTTTTTCTCTCTTTCACTCTCAAATTTCAAAGTTCTTTATTGGAGTGATTGTTCTACACACACCGTTTCCAATCCATCAATATAAAAAAAAAACACCAGTAACAGAAAAGTAATGTCCAAGATGTTTACATATTAAAAAAAATAAATAAAAAAAATAATATATAAAATAAAATCAAGCTATAAAAATTATTTTAATAAATTAAAACAATAAAATATATAATTATATATAATAAAACATTTTTATACAAATAAAATAAAGCATAAAAATATTTTATAAAAAGTAAAACAAAGTATATTATAATAAAATAAAATAAAATATAAAATTATATTAAAAAAATGAATACTGCAGCGACATCTCTTCTCTTCTCTGATGATGTGTTTACTAGTGCGAGGGCTATACTGTCACTCACATGAGATCGACCAATAGCAAACCACAACCATCCAATCAATTCCCTATGGACAAAATCAAATCCCGCCCTACATTTGTCCTTTGAGAACCCATTTCACTCAGATATACACCACAATAGGAAAGAAAAGACTATAGCAACATCCGTTTCATGCCGACTTTAAACATAATGGGCCCTATCATACACCCTGCGCAATGTGACGCCAGCCGCAACGCAAGTGTTTTTTGCTAGTTTCAGCCCGACGCCGTTATCATTTTCACGTCCAGCGCCTCGTTGTTTAAAGGGCACCTATTATGCCCCTTTTTACAAGATGCAATATAAGTCTCAGGTGTCCCCAGAGTGTGTCTGTGAAGTTTCAGATCAAAATTCCTAACAGATCATTTAATATACCATTTTGACAATGCCAATTTTGGGGTTTGAGAAAAATTAGCTGTTTTCTGTGCGTCTCCTTTAAATGCAAATGAGCTGCTGCTCCCCACCCCAGAGGGCGGAGCCTTCACAGCTCGTGAACACGCGAATGAAAACTGAAACATGATATCTGTTTGTTTTGATGATCATCTCTATGGCAGACACGCTCATGTGACATTGCAGTTCTTCATCATCATGAAATATTATCATCTGTATGCGTTTTAATACTTGAGCGCACACACCCGACGCATGCGCACAGAGAGCTGTCGGTGCGTCCGTGAGTAGGCTATTAAACTAGACTAGTTCTCTTTCATGTGTTATTGCGATTAAACTGTCAAATGCACACGGTTATGTCAGAAACACACAAAGTTCACATGAAAACAGTTATGCAGTTATGCGTATGCAGCAAGTACAGAAATCCCGTGTGAAAGATTAAAGTGAAAGCAGTGTAATATACAGCACCTACTGCTATAAATGCTGTTAATATGAATCAAACAACAAGAGATAAACAGAAAATCACTCACTGCTCTTGACTGAATGAACTTTAGTAGCTTTATTAAGAAAACATTTCTTACTTGAATGCTGCTGTTAAATTCTCTGGCGAGGAGATAAACATGGCGGACTGTGTACAGCTCACTGAGGGCGGGGTCTATGCTAATACGGCAGTGTCCATCAACACTCGTGGGCGGGGCCTGTGAAATGTGACGTCACATTCCCAGGAATCTGCAAACGGCTTGTTCTGAGACACTGCTTATGAATTATGGGGATTAAAAAAAAAGGACTGGGTGGATTTTTGCCATTATAGAGTGGTTGTGTACACACTGCCAACACACATTTGTTCAAACACCATGTAAAAGTGAATTTTGCATAATAGGTGATCTTTAAATAGCAAATGCACTTGCGCCCATCTGTTCACCCATGGGTGTTCTAGTCTGAAAACGAGGTGTGTTCAGGGCCATTGTTGGCACGTTGCTATTTTGAGGAACTGAAAACGACTGCGCCATTGACCAACAAAAACTTGGTGTAAAGTCGATAACGCAGTATTTTTTGTGTTATTTAAAGGGCATGTTAGTAATACTACTCTGCTTATTACACACACAGGGACACGCAGCAGCACACACACATTTTTAAATATTAAATATATTACTCTCTGGAGAAGCGTTCAGTCTTTCCGCTTGCAAATTCCGCCATGGTGCGAGCGCAACTGGCATTTAAAGGGAATGGGAGATGAGACTCTGATTGGTTTATTGCACGTCACACCCAAAACACACCCATGACTTATTAAGAGACTAGGCACAACCCTTTTAGACCATGCGCCTGGCGCGCAGACCGTTTTTTCCATCGTTAAACTAGCGAAACTGGATTTGGACTTGCCCTAAGTGTACCTGCGCCATGCGCTTCAGATCATGCGCTCAGATCGTTAAAATAAGGCCCAATGAGATGCACATAATACAGTCAAGTGACAACAAAACTATTCTGAACATGGTGTCTGTGTGTTACTGTAGCTTACTTAAACACGCAACGTTCATGCTCATCTTAAACTTTAGTTTAATAGACCTTTAGATCATTCTGCACCAAAAAGATTCCTAACATTGTGAGAACATTTATCAAATGCAAATGACATCATTAGGACGTTCCATTAACATTATTTTAAGATTAGACTGTTCTAACATTTACACAACATTTAAATAACGTTATGCCAAAGGTTTGAGGAACACTCCCTGTTAATAATAGTATAATGTTGTTTTAAATAGAGCACTAATGTACTTCAATTGATTAGAGAGAGAGAGAGAGAGAGAGAGAGAGAGAGAGATTTCACAACCACAGTTTGGTGTGTTTGCTTGTATTGATGTCACCTTCGGTCAACCTAATAGTACATAAATGATAATTATAAACACACACACACACACACTTACTATAAATTGCTGGAAGAAGCGCTTGATTAAACCGCAGCCAATCAGACCGAAGCACCAATCAGGACTTAACGAGTGATGTGAGGAGAGAGAGGCGGAGCCGGCGTCATTTGAAGAACTCAGGGTCACCCTAGGGCATTCATTCAATCAAATACTACATACTAGTGTGGCAATAGCATAGTACATAGTGTGTGGTATGCTATATGAAAATTTGACATAATATATTAGTCAAAATGTACACAATACAACCAGAGCATTCTGAGTGGAATACAGTATCCCACAATGCAATACACTTGACCTTTCACTTCCAGTGTGACGCATGAACCAGAAATTATGTGAAACGCCAATTAAACATGCACATAACGAGTTATTGTGACAAAAATGTAGCATACTACTCTTTACTGTTTATGTTGTTTCCCAAACTATTTTTAAACACTGCTGGACAGTATACAGTGTATGTGCACATGCATTACTTACTGCACTAGTAGGCAGTAAAGAAACAATTCTGAGTGTAGTACACTGCAGTATATACTAAACTAGCATTCCAGTCCAAACATACTGTAGCATCTGTGTCTTACTTATGCATATATGAAAACAATATGCATTAAGTAATGTTTCAAACGGTAGAAGAAATTATCATTACATAAAGTATATTCTTTCATACACAATTTTAACATAAACATTATGACCACTGACAGGTGAAGTGAATAACACTGATTATCTCTTCATCACGGCACCTGTTAGTGGGTGGGATATATTAGGCAGCAAGTGAACATTTTGTTCTCAAAGTTGATGTGTTAGAAGCAGGAAAAATGGGCAAGCGTAAGGATTTGAGCGAGTTTGACAAGGGCCAAATTGTGATGGCTAGACGACTGGGTCAGAGCATCTCCAAAACTGCAGCTCTTGTGGGGTGTTCCCGGTCTGCAGTGGTCAGTTTCTATCAAAAGTGCTCCAAGGAAGGAACAGTGGTGAACCGGCGACAGGGTCATGGGCGGCCAAAGCTCATTGATGCACGTGGGGAGCGAAGGCTGGCCCGTGTGGTCCAATCAAACAGACGAGCTACTGGAGCTCAAATTGCTCAAGAAGTTAATGCTGGTTCTGATAGAAAGGTGTCAGAATACACAGTGCATCACAGTTTGTTGCGTATGGGGCTGCATAGCCGCAGACCAGTCAGGGTGCCCATGCTGACCCCTGTCCACCACCGAAAGCTCCAACAGTGGGCACGTGAACATCAGAACTGGACCGCGGAGCAATGGAAGAAGGTGGCCTGGTCTGATGAATCACGTTTTCTTTTACATCATGTGGATGGCCGGGTGCGTGTGCGTCGCTTACCTGGGGAACACATGGCACCAGGATGCACTATGGGAAGAAGGCAAGCCGGCGGAGGCAGTGTGATGCTTTGGGCAATGTTCTGCTGGGAAACCTTGGGTCCTGCCATCCATGTGGATGTTACTTTGACACGTACCACCTACCTAAGCATTGTTGCAAACCATGTACACCCTTTCATGGAAACGGTATTCCCCGGTATTTATGAATAGCAGTGAAGCGACGCAACTGACACTGGTAGGTCATGTGACATTAACATGGTGGACGTCCAAATTTCATTCATACTACACACACTCATACTTTTTTAACGGTTGCAAAGTACGACTTGAACTAAATGTAGTACCTACTATACAGTATGAAATTTCGGAAGCAGCCTATGTGAATTAGAACGTAGTTCAACTTCTAAAGGAAAATTTCATTTTTATTACATCATTTCCAGTCACAAAACCAGCAGTCTCGTTTCTCTTCATTACTAGAGATATAGTGGCAGGTGAAGCGTGTCTGCTATATCAAAAAGTGGCGTACAGAGGTCTTCTTCAACCCCAAGGCAGGATGTAATTATCCCAGCACTACACACACACATCCATATAGCCTCAGCAGACTTCATTAAGTATTTAATACCAATCTGCTTGACCCCACGACACCTAGTCATGACGCAGGGGAACCTTAACGTCCAGCTGACTCACAAAGACATCGAGAGAGGTTGACTTCACTCATCCGCTCTGGGTGGTAACCAGTGAAACACTAAAAGTCAACATGAAGTAGTGTTCACATCCCTGGCACATATTAAATAAGAAAAACTGAAATATTAAAGGAGAATAAAATGCAGGGATTGATATTATCAATGGGTAATTGATAGAATGGTAAAATGTTGTCTTCTACAGATCAGCAGATTTTAAACTTTTGTTATTTTAATGATTATACTTTTGTATAAAATTGAAAAACAAAAACAAAAACCTTTTAAAAAGCTCACTACAACACATACAAGAATATATACAAGAAGATGATACATTATACAGTCAATAAATTCATAAACACTTTTTTCTGGAGGATGATGCATACATGTATGATACAACTGCTGATTAGTTTGTAGTTTTCGCAATTAACATTCTTACTGATGATTTCAAGCCTTCAAGTGCTCAAAAACCAGAGCTGAAACAAATCTGCAGATTCTGAATGGGTCTCTGAAACAGACATGTGAGTGATTCTATAATTGCAGGTATACATTTGGTATCCAAAGTAAAAAAAAATTCTGCTTTTTTCAAATGGTTATATTTTTCATTATTTTAATAATTTGTTACTCATTGTCATGGATCGCAAGATGTTACAAACCATAACAATATAATATTTTCCCGTAAGTGTCTGAAAATCATGATTTCTTGTCCGAATTAGTATATTTTTTCCATTATCATTGCGTTATCAAAATATTTTATATTTTATACTTTTGGTAATATTTCATTTATTTTATTAATAAACGCCCCAAATAGTAATTTTCCTAATTCTACAACATTACATTTTTTTAAAAATAACTATTATCTTATAAAAATGTGTCCATAAATCTTGCGTCAACTCTGTTACCGTACCATACTTTGCCTTTAAATTGGTGGAATTATCTCCCACAACTATGTAAGATACAGGAAATGATGTCACTGTCCCTCAAGTAAGAAAATAGTTTAGTCTAAAAAGTTCTTACACTAGAGTTATTTTGTAAAATGTCAAAATTGTTACCACAATATCAAAAGGAAAACAGAATGTATCACTGATCACACAGTGGGTTGTTTAAAAGTCTTTTAATCATGATTTCATTAGTGCCATCATGTGCTCTTAGCATTTATGATAGCAAGTGGCATTTTTGGCTAAAAAGTTGTCAGTCCTGTTACCGTCAAACTCTGTTACCAATGTTATTTCTACACATTGCCTAATTTGTCAGTAACAGAGTTGACAAACTATAATTACTATAACAAAAATTACTTCTTCGTTAAAACTAAAATATGTTTTCAATAAGATACTGGAAAGAATTTCTGTTAGTAAACATTAAACATTTTCATTAACTTTTTGAAATGAATCTCCAATTATAGGATCACTCATGTACTGATTAAACAACTGAATGGAGCAATTTAACGGAACAGTTCACTGAAACAAAAATATACAGAAAAAACGTCTGCATATGCATTTTTGTTACATACGCCTCATATATTATGCTATAGTGAAAATGTTAAAATCTTACTTGAGGAGGAAAAAACACCGCAATTTATTCATAGGCCCAAAATGACCAAATATTTGCAATTTGGCTGACTTGCTAATATTTATATTTTTATAAAAAGATGAAATTCTACCTTGTAATGTAAATCAATGTGAACTTTTTAACAGCAAACTTACATAAAGGCGTATAATATTCTATAATTCTATAACTTTATAGAATCACCACAATTCAAAAGTCAAAGTTCTCAATATAAAATCTCAACATACTATATACATGTATACATCTATTGACTTTCTAAACTAGACACATCTGAGATGAAGTTACCTGAATAAAACATATTCTCCTGAGCTATTAAAGAGCAACCTTTGAGTAATAAAACACCCCTGTGGGAATGTCTAGCAGGTGTAAAATGTGCCTGAAACGGATCAAAAAACTACAGACTGCAGAATATGAAAATATCAAGCACACAAAAAGCCATGAATATCTCTGTTGTCCCGTTTGTCCTTGAATGAACAGAGTATGATGTATCTATGTCTCACTCATTACACTCGTCTGTCTGAAAGCCTGCCTGTCTTCCTGTAGAATAGGCAACCTGATCGCTCCATACGGACCAGCAACTTCATCCACCCAGCGGACCTACAGTACAGAAGAACCCAAGCTTTCACATTCCTCAACATGCTTGTTCCCTGCTGGAAAAATCAGTGGTTGGGAACACAAAAGCAATCTTAAAAGGATAGTCCACCCAAAAATACTTTTTTTCTCACCATGGCAACTGCATAGCAACATGATAACAACACTAAACACCTTAACAACTGCATAGCAACGCCCTGGTAACCATTTTAGCAACATGGCGGCAACTTTTGCACAAGCAAAACCTTCAAACACCAAATCACATATCGAGATTTATTTACTCAACACAAAAATATATGTGTATGCATTTGCATTTCAATTTATTTCAATACATTTCATTATTATATTGTTCAATGAACTTTCCACAGACATTTTGGCATTGTCATTTTGGCCAAGGTTTTTACTGATAACTAAAACTACAACTATTAATACATGTTTTGTTCATTGAAATACATCCAAATTAAATTAAATATAAATATTAGTTTAAAAAAAACCCTAAACTAAATGAAAATTAGAAATGTTGCATTAACTAACTGAAATAAGTTTAAGTTGAAGCACCAACATTATTAACTGCAATTAAATAAAATCTAAAATCTAACTAAAACAAACTAAAATACTGAAATAAAAATAAAGAAAACCTAAATTGTAATAAAAATGACAAAAGCACATAAAACAATTTTTGTAAATTTGAAAGGAAAACTGAAAATATAAAAATACTTATTCAAAATATTAATAGAAACTAGTGCTGACAACCTGATTAATCGCCTCTAACACAAAAGTTAATAAATTTAACTTTAAAAGTTAATAAATAATATGTGTGTGTGTGTGTGTGTGTGTGTATGTATATATATATTATATATTATATATTATATATATATATATATATATATATATATATACACATACTTTTATGTTAGATGCAATTAATCATGATTAATCGATTTGACAGCACTAATAAAACTATAATAGTATATTTTTTGACTTATTTAATCAGCAGAAGAAAGAAAAACCTGCCTACACACACACACTTACACTCACTGACACACACACACATACACACTTTCTGGTGACATATTGTTATTCTTCTTTTAACACACATCCAACTAGCCGCTCAATTTAATTTAATGTTACTTGCAACCGTGTCTGAGCGTAAAATGAGGCAGAGACAGGAGCAGCTTCCTGCTGGAGTGCAGTTCATTTCCTGTTAAAGCTGATGAACACAAAGTCACAAAGAGTTCTGAGCACAAAACACAAATTTACTTAGCAATCGCCATAATAAAAACATTTAAAAACTGTCTAGGATGGTTTGCTCGCTGGTTTTAGAGATTTTCAAAGGGAGACCAACTGAACACATGCATGACCAGGCTGGGAGACCACTTTAGCTAAGACCACCTTTAAGATGTTTTTTCAGCAGGGAGACAACATATTACAGACCTTAAGTAGCCACGCCCCTTTTTAGCGCTCTTCCAGTTTGTATTGCCACAGCATGAAGGTAAGATCTTAAGGATTTATGAATAAACCGCTCGTTTTAAAATCCTCCCGGTCTACTGGCATTTGTTATGACATCCGCTTCAAACATTACAATGCTCATGATAACTTTCGTTCCACTAATTACTCTTCGATAGCGATGCCATAGAAATATAAAGAGCTACAGCAAAAACAGAAGTAAAAAAAAAACACAAGATTCTAAAGTTTGCGCGCTTGTTTCTCTGGTGCATACGGTCTCCTCTGACTTCATAACTAAAGACTAAGCATAGAATTTAAACGAATAAATAAATATTATTTACTCCATTTATGAATATTTTTTTTTACCTTTGAGGGCATCCATAAGCATAGCGAAGTAAAACACAGAGATATTCTCTCCCTCAAGCACACACACACACACATACACACACTCTCTCACAAACACACACACACATACGCACACTCTCTCACAAACACACACACACACTCACACACTCACACTCAAACACGCACACACATACACACACACACACACACTCTCGCTCTCTCTCTCTCTCTCTCTCTCACACACACACACACACTTACACTCACTCACTCTCACTCTCACACACACACATACACACACTCAAGACTTCCTTGCACAAAATAGCACACTTGTTAGTATGCATGTGCACATACTCACTAACCAAAACACACACATGCACGCACAGGTTTAGAGGGCATAAATGAGCTCAATGACCTCATGACACCAGCTGTGATGGCCTGTGGTCAGTCTTCTGGGAGGAATAAGGTCAAAGATCACATACAGTTGTGGCTGAGGATATCCGACTGAATTTACGATTGTGTCCATGCGAGATCTCCCGGCATGTTCAATTAAGTATTTTGCTTCTGGTGGAATAAAAAGGAATTGGATCTTTTACTCTGAAACATCATTCAGGTCACTCAAGGTTGTTCCAATCAGCGCTGCCATTTAAAAGTCTGATCAGTGATCGTGAGGCTGAAATTATAGGTGGTTGTTTTCAGCATGGAGAAAACCCTTTTGGCTACACACAGTATGTGTGACATGAAACACTAACAAATACATTTAGAAAGAGTGAGTGGTGCTTGCCTGCACAAAACTCGCTGGCAGAATGCTAATGTGTTCTGGTGGTTGCCAGGGTGTTGCTATGCAGTTGCTAGGATGTTCTGTGTGGTTGCCAGGGTGTTGCTATGCAGTGACTAGGGCAGAGTTCCTCAAACCTTGCCCTGGAGGGCCAATGCTCTGCAGAGTTTAGCTCCAACCCTGATCAAACTCATCTACCTGTGATTTTCTAATGATCCTGAAGACATTGATTAGCTTGTTCAGGTGTGTTTGATTAGGGTTAGAGCTAAACTCTGCAGGAAAGTGGATCTTGTGGGCCAGACTTGAGGATCCCTGGACTAGGGTGTTCTAGGTAGGGCGATATTATAACAGACACCACTTATAAATAAACAACTAAAACGTATGCACACACATGCAAACACATTAAACACAAGCACATGCAGCCTTTTCACGGCCGACTCACTCTCTGGGGTTCATACATGTGTGGCACATATCGGGAATCGATTAGCTTTAACTCACGAATGCGAGCCAGACGGTTAAGAGCCATGTGTTGCGGTTCCACTCCATCTGTCTAATGAGCCAGGCGACCGTCCTAATCAATCAGCCTTTAGTGCCTTATTATTTTATGAATTGTATCGTTTCTCCTAGAAAGCAATGAGACCTAACGGAAAGCAATGGAGTCTCTTGCTTCTCAAATGTTTCTGAGGAAAATGATCAGTAATCTCACATCTCACAAGACAGCTAAACAGTGTCTCAAACTCTGCTTAGATTTACCAACATACATGCAATTAAAGTCAGAGAGCTCAAAATGAACTCTCATCAAATTCTTACAAGACCAAATTATCTGAGCTTCGATCAACACTCATTTCATAGCTCAATACTCTTAAGGTGATGATACATGGGGCAACTTTTTTAAGCAATGTTGCCAAACGATGTTGCTTGGGCACTTTATTTTTAGTTGATCTCTTATCCTGAAGTCCGTTTTGCAGAGATGGACTAAAATTGAACTCCCAAAACTTACCGCCAGATTCTAGAAGAGGAATTCTTCTAACAGTGGTACAAGCAGATGTGGTGCTGGTCCTTCAAGAGTCACTCTCAACCTATCTGTCTATAAAACCTATACAAAACAGTCTTCTGTATTCGTAACACTTCAGCTTGTGATTCTTATAAAGTGGGGGACATTTTTTAGGATTCTTTACCTAACTTAAGTCTCTGAGATCCTGACACCTTGCACTTCTGGAGACTCCAGGTAGGTTGCAGTTCTGGAAAATGGTGGCGCTGGAGACTAAAGGGTTCCTGATGGTTTCACACGTAATTCTTCACCTTAATTCTTAATTCTTTTGCAGTTAACATGTGTCTTTTCTTCGCCATCTGGTTTTGTCTGACCCTGCTGACCCAATGAGCATTTCACTGGCCAATGGTCATGCCTTAACTGCAATGTCTAGTATTGCATTAGTATTGTATCCTTCCCATGGGCATTTAATAATTAGTTAAATCTCTTTTTTCGCCTCATTTTATTTGTAAAAGAAAACTTGCCTAATAATTCTGCACACCTGAAAATAAGGCATTTTTCATTTCCAGCCTTCATGAACAATTATATATCACTTAAAAATTATTAAATACAAAATGAATAGTAGTCATTAAGATTAATGTGGTTTGGAATTGGTCAAATGTGCCTGAAAAAAAAATCGACATGCCTAATAATTCTGCATGCAGTATATATTCAAAAAAAAAAACCCAAAAAAAGTACTGCCGTTATCAATCTCTCTCTATTTTATTTCCTCTTTTTGAAAGATGTGAAAACACTATTGTGGAGTTTCTCTATTGCTATTTGAGCAAATAGAAACACAAAAAATATATTTAAAGGGTTCCTATTATGCTTTCCCACTTTTTCAACTTTAGTTATTTTGTAATGTTGCTGTTTGAGCATAAAAAAGATCTGCAAGGTTACAGAGCTCGAAGTCCATTCCAAAGGGAGATATTTTAATTAACAGAATCCACTTCCAAGAACTACAACGAATGGCTCGTTTGTACTACAACACGTTTTTCCGGATCTTGTGAAGTCACAATGTTACTAAAGGTGTCAAAATCGAAATCGACCGAAATTAAGTCACAATCTTGAACTTCAAATGAAAAAATGGAATCATCGATGCTGCCGCGCCCCCACGTCACATGAAAACACACGTGTTGAAGTGCTGCAAGTCAACCTCCTCTAACTTAGCTACAGCCACTCACAAGATAGCATGGCAACTGCAGATGCAGGAGACCCATCGACAGAACTTGAACCCCCTCCTCTTTCACTGAAGTCGCCAGTGTGGAAGTATTTTGGATTTCCAGTGAGTTATGTTGACAGCGTTTGCGTTGTCGACAAAAAAGCCACAGTTTGCAAGCTATGTGCGTGTACCATATTCTTTCACTGGCAGCACGACTAACATGGCAGGGCATCTCCGCAGGCACCACAAAAACATAGACTTATCAGTTAAACCAACAACTGTAACACAAACTACTCTTCCGTCTTCATTTGGAATTAAACTTCTAAGTAACTCAACTCGTGCAAATGCAATTACGCGCGCGTTAGGAGTATTCATAGCCGCAGACATGCAATCTTATTCGGTGGTGGAAAACTCCGGTTTTAGGCATTTAATTAGTGTGGTATATGTTAAACTGTTCGGAAATAGTTTAAGACACCTAATTGTTCAGAGAAGACCATGGACATGGCTGTTTTATTGTTTTTGTTTGTTTTGTTGTGAACTTGAATGTTATCTTCTGTGAAGAAGACTGCACTTACAAAAGAGAAACTAGATGGCAGTTTTCAACTGACTGAAGATATAAGTTATTGTTACATTATGTTGTTAATAAATGTTTTGAATTTGACAATGTAGTGTGGTACATTGCGAACAAAGGTCAGATATTATTGCATAAAAGTCTAGTCTAAAAATGGCATAGCAACCTGTGCTTTAAAAAAAAAAAAATGTAAAAAGCGAGAATCGAATCGAACCGTGACCTTAGAATCGAAATGTAATCGAATTGAGGATTTGGAGAATCGTGACACCCCTAGATCTTAGTCATTTAAATCATCTCCACCCACAGAATACGCAAAAAAATGGACAAAGCCTGGTTGAGCCGCAGTAGAGAAGACAGTGTTGTCACCGTCAAAGAGACGTTGTTTTTTCCACCGTTTCCAAAACCCATTTGTTTGACCTTCCTAAAGCTGACAAGAGTGATTTTAAACACTGTTATAAACAAAGTTTTTCTGTGCGCTGCATATTTTATGGAGAACAGCTTGTTTTCTGTAACTTTTGTAAGCCAAAAAGATCAGTTAATGTTTGAATTACCTCAGTTTTCCAACAGATATCACGATTAAATGGTGGATAACATCGTATCTATAGTGTATAAGAAAATTACAAAAAACATACCACTCTGAAACGTGAAATCTGTGCTTGCAAAGTCTGTGCATTAAATCCGTTCTGCACGATCCTCGTTTGTTAACATTGTAAGGATCTGAAACGGCCTTGGTTTGAAATTAAGGGCCATCTGTAATATTTACACTAGAGAAGAACTCGCAGTTATGGAAGGGCGGGACATTTCCCGAACATGTGTTAACCGCTGCTAATCACAACACACTGGGCCAACTAACCAATCACAGCACATATTCATATTTCGGAAGCAGGGGCTTCATCGAAATCAGCGTGTTCGAGCCAGACTGAGGAGAAAGGAGCAGTAATAATGTAAAATATGTGAAAAATAATGCGTTTTTTGAACAATCAAACATGAAAACCTAAAATCAAGACTTCGTACCCTTTAACGTAGTCTCTCATTCACCGCTATATAAGTTCACCCAACTATGACGACTTGTGCTTCTGAGAAACACAGAAATGTGAAAAGGGTCAATGGTGTTTCAGGGAGTTCAGAAACAGTGACACTGATATAGAGAATAACTCCCTTTAAAGTGACTTTGTGCTTTGTAACCTTGCAGACCTTTTTCATGCTCAAACAGCAACATTACACACAAAAAAAATTGAAAATGTGAAAAAAAGCAATGGGTCCTCTTTAATTCTCCAAGGCTATGAAATAACTTTTAAGCAGTAAAATATTCAATCTGTCCTGTAATAGAAAGACCAGAAACAAATGTACATCCAAACGTTTGGTCAGTGCATTACAAAAGTGCCGCCCCATTGTTCAAACAAAATGCATGTACAGGATCGTCTTAAAATGTTGTGTGTAACTCACCAGCTTGCGTTGACACCATTTACAGACGCCACAGAGAGCCACCAGCCAAACGCCACACACGGTTACCGCCAACGACACCAGCAGCACGCTCAAAGAGAAGGAGCCTGTGAAACACACACACGCACACACTGTTAATATCTGAGTGGAGGGGGAACAGTCTGACATTTACACTGACGAGAGTTTATGATGTCTCTGAAGTCCTAAAGAAGGATCGATCGTTTTCATGATGGGAGCAAATGTGACTGGAGAGCAAAATCAGAAAGGGGAGAAAAAAGACATTTGGAGAGGGAAAGAGGGAGCGATATGCCACTAAAGTTATTCTTCAGATATAAACTGTGAGAGGAGTTGAGCCCAAAAACATACAGTACAGATAGACCCCAAGTGGTGCTCAAACACCTGCCCTTTTAATGTCTGACTAGATAAGTGCCCTTTTCCAAGTCAAGTGCATTTTTTTTTTATTTTAAATGTTATTTTTTATTTAGATTTGGCCCATGGCATCAATTCTCAATTAAGTGTGTCCCCAAAAAACTGCATTAAAGATCACCTATTACGCAAAATTCACTTTTACATGGTGTTTGAACAAATGTGTGTTGGCAATGTGTGTACACAACCACTCTATAATGGTAAAAATCCACCCAGTCCTTTTTTTTTATCCCCATAAATCATAAGCAGTGCCTCAGAACAAGCCGTTTGCAGATTCCTGGCAAAGTGACGTCACATTTTAAAGGCCCCGCCCATAAGTGTTGATGGACACTTATAGACCCTGCCCTCAGAGAGCTGTACAAAGTCCACCATGTTTATCTTCTTGCCAGAGAATTTAACAGCAGCAATCAAGGGAGAAATGTTTTCTTAATAAAGCTACTAAAGTTCATTCAGTCAAGAGCAGTGAGTGATTTTCTGTTTATCTCTTGTTGTTTGATACATATTACCAGCATATATAGCAGTAGGTGCTGTATATTACACTGCTTTCACTTTAATCTTTCACACGGGATTTCTGTACTTGCTGCATACGCATAACTGCATAACTGTTTTCATGTGAACTTTGTGTGTTTCTGACATAACCGTGTGCATTTGACAGTTTAATCGCAATAACACATGAAAGAGAACTAGTTTGATAGCCTACCCACGGACGCACCGACGTCCAGCTCTCTGTGCGCATGTGTCGGGTGTGTGCGCTCAAGTATTAAAACGCATACAGATGATAATATTTCATGATGATGAAGAACTGAAATGTCACGTGAGCGTGTCCGCGATAGAAATGATCATAACTAAACAGATGTATCATGTTTCAGTTTTCATTTGCGTGCTCACGAGCTGTGAAGGCTCCGCCCTCTGGGGTGGGGAGCAGCAGCTCATTTGCATTTAAAGGAGACGCACAAAAAACAGCAAATTTTTCTCAAACCCAAAAATTGGCATTTACAAAATGGTATATTAAATGATCTGGTAGGAATTTTGATCTGAAACTTCACAGACACACTCTGGGGACACCTGAGATATTACATCTTGTAAAAAGGGGCATAATAGGTGCCCTTTAAGATCTAATTCTGCGGAAATGCACAATCCACTGCCCCTCCCACTCTTCTACATCCCTCCTCACAGCCAGTGGAGCAGCATTCACTGGTGACAGCCAGGTAACAATAGTGTTTACCCTAAGCTTCACATTGTTTGTCATTGCTGTCAAATTAAAATCACTATTACAATATCTAAATAGAGCCAGCCTAACTAGTCAATAGCTCTAGATTAAAGGTAGGGTAGGCCATTTCGGAGAGGCTTGCAATAGAAAGCTAGCTTTGGAAGCAATTGGAATAGGAAGCATGCTGGTGTAAACGTCTACTTGTGATCTGATCGACCAAATTGCATCTTAAAGGGATAGTTCACCCTCATGTCGTTCCAAACCCGGAAGACTTTCATTTTCGGAACACAAATGAAGATATTTTTGATGAAATCTGAGAGATTTCTGTCCCTTCATTGACAGTCTACTCAATTACCAATTTGATGCTTCATAACATTTATGAAGAGATTGTAAAACTAATCCATATGAATTGAGCGGTTTTGTCCAAATTTTCTGAAGAGACATGATTTCTTTATATGATGAACAGATTGAATTTAGGCTTTTATTCACATATAAACATTGATCAGCGAAAATAAACAGAAATTCGACTGAACCTGCGCAAGAACAAACCTTATTCTTATTCTTGCTCAAACGTGCTGCATAACACGAGAATGAACCTAATTGGTTCTTGCAGAAGCTCAAACGTGCTGCATAACACTAGAATGAACCTCACTGGTTCTTGAGGAAGCTCAAACGTGCTGCGTAACATGAGAATGAACCTCAATGGTTCTTGAGGAAGCTCAAACGTGCTGCGTAACATGAGAATGAACCTCAATGGTTCTTGAGGAAGCTCAAACGTGCTGCGTAACACGAGAATGAACCTCATTGGTTCTTGAGGAAGCTCAAACGTGCTGCGTAACATGAGAATGAACCTCAATGGTTCTTGAGGAAGCTCAAACGTGCTGCGTAACACGAGAATGAACCTCATTGGTTCTTGAGGAAGCTCAAACGTGCTGCGTAACATGAGAATGAACCTCAATGGTTCTTGAGGAAGCTCAAACGTGCTGCGTAACATGAGAATGAACCTCATTGGTTCTTGAGGAAGCTCAAACGTGCTGCGTAACACGAGAATGAACCTCATTGGTTCTTGCAGAAGCTCAAACATACTGCGTAACACGAGAATGAACCTCATTGGTTCTTGAGGAAGCTCAAACGTGCTGCGTAACACGAGAATGAACCTCATTGGTTCTTGAGGAAGCTCAAACGTGCTGCGTAACACAAGAATGAACCTCACTGGTTAAATGTTTATATGTGAATAAAAGCCTAAATTCAATCTGTTCATCATATAAAGCGATCGATTCATATGCATTAGTTTTACGTTCTCTTTATGAACTTTTTTAATCATCAAAGTGGTAGTTGCGTAGCTGTCAATGGAGGGACAGAAATCTCTCAGATTTCATCAAAAATATCTTCATTTGTGTTCCGAAGATGAACGAAAGTATTATGGGTTTGGAAAGATATGAGGGTGAGTAATTAAAAAACTCTCATTTTTGGGTGAACTATCCCTTTAACACCAGGTGTAAACAGGGTTTTTAGTGCTTTGCTCTTGAATCCACATGCTATAAGCATGTGGATTCAAGAGCAAAGCACTAAAAATTGTGGATTGTGGATCAGAAGACAATGACACATGAAATCAAGCTCGCTAGGTTAGAAGCTTCTGCGGTAGCATACATGGTAACAAAGAAAACCATAGCGTAGACTGGGCATAACATGCACTCAGTAGATCAATTCTGAGCGGGACTGCAGACGTGAGACACACAGAGAGACAGACAGAACAAGACAGATAGAGAGATGGGAATGAACCTGACAAAATATGATGAATGGACACATCTGCTGATGGAGGTGTAGGGAGGAGATGGAGGGAGGGATGGATGGATGGATGGATGGATGGTCGAGGGGAGGGAGGGACGGGAGTAAAGAGTGATAAACGTTTAAGATTGATCTTCCCTGTGAACTGAAGGGACAAAGCGTGATGCACTCATGCAGTCAGTGTGTGTGTGTGTCCATATAGTACACAGGCTCTTTGATCTGCTATTTCTAGCACAACCTTGTGAAATGAAAAGCAGAACCAAACCATCAGAAAGAGCTTCTGTTCCACATCAACAATGCCATTCTGTCATAAATAGTCTTAATAATAGAAAAGATTTTTGGAAAAAACAACTGCTGATTTTTAGCCTATATGTTCTCACATGTGTCCTATAGCAGATGGTTCACAGTTGTAGTTCACTACATAAACTAGGTTACACTAACCACAAACAATCACAACACCAGCACCTACGTCTATTGTTTTAAACCATACAAACATGTTCTTGTCAAATGTTTTTTCTTGAGCTATCTTTCTTTAAAATAAACCTCACTTGCGTATTTTATCTACGTTCAGACATCCACTTTAATATTTTGCTTTATCTCTCTCTCTCCCTCTCTCTCTCGTTGTTTCCCTTGGTGCAGTTAAAATCAGACATTGAAGAAGTTGTTCTGGGAAAGGATTGTGTCTTCTCTATCTCTTTCTTACAGACACTCTCACACATACAAATAGTACGAAACACGATTATGAAACGCCAGCTGACTTAAGGCCTGTTCACACCAAGGACGATAACTATAAATATAATTTTATTATATATTATCTTATTTTATATATTTTATTTACACAAATGTTATTATAAATTATTATATAATTATATAAAATATTATTAATATTGTTGTTGACATTGACGATATATACACCGATCAGGCATAACATTACGACCGGTGAAGTGAATAACACTGATTATCTCTTCATCACGGCACCTGTTAGTGGGTGGGATATATTAGGCAGCAAGTGAACATTTGAGCGAGCTGGGTCAGAGCATCTCCAAAAATACAGCTCTTGTGGGGTGTTCCCGGTCTGCAGTGGTCAGTATCTATCAAAAGGGGTCCAAGGAAGGAACAGTGGTGAACCGCCGACAGGGTCATGGGCGGCCAAGGCTCATTGATGCACGTGGGGAGCGAAGGCTGGCCCGTGTGGTCCGATCAAACAGACAAGCTACTGTAGCTCAAATTGCTCGAGAAGTTAATGCTGGTTCTGATAGAAAGGTGTCAGAATACACAGTGCATCACAGTTTGTTGCGTATGGAGCTGCATATCCGCAGACCAGTCAGGGTGCCCATGCTGACCCCTGTAAACACGCAGAAGAAGAAGGCAAGCCAGCGGAGGCAGTGTGATGCTTTGGGCAATGTTCTGCTGGAAAACCTTGGGTCTTGCCATCCATGTGGATGTTACTTTGACATGTACCACCTACCTAAGCATTGTTGCAGACCATGTACACCCTGTCATGGAAACGGTATTCTCTGGTGGCTGTGGTCTCTTTCAGCAGGATAATGTGCCCTGCCACAAAGTAAAAATGGTTCAGGAATGGTTTGAGGAGCACAACAATGAGTTTGAGGTGTTGACTTGGCCTCCAAATTCCCCAGATCTCAATCCAATTGAGCATCTGTGGGATGTGCTGAACAAACAAGTCTGAATCATGGAGGCCCCACCTCGCAACTTACAGGACTTAAAGGATCTGCTGCTAACATCTTGGTGCCAGATGTCAGGGTTGGGTGAAGGGAAGAAGCGAGGACTCAATAATGCAGATAAATGGGTTTTTAATGATTATAATAAAATAAAACAAGACAAACAAAAACTACCCCGAGGGGGAAAGACTTGACCTTGACTTTGACTGCAGAAAAACACGAGGCATGTATGACAACAATCCAGCACAGGACTGCAAACACAAGGAGAATAAATAGGGAGCAAACAAAAGAGGGTAACGAGGGAAGACAGGTGGGGCAAATTAACCAATAATCAGGAAACAAGGTGGACGGGGTTAGACGATAGACATGAGAGCACATGGCACAAAGAAACACATGACAAGCCATGTGCTCACACCAAACGTGACATGAACATGCAGCTAATGAGAACTCATAAGCTGCATGTTCACAAAAAACATGACAACATGAACATAAGAGCGCACGCTCACACGACAAGACAGAGCGCACGAGAACGAGCGAATGCCCATTCCGTGCGCTCACAACAGAAGACAAACACGCGGAGCATGAATGTCCGAATCCCAACACAAAACCGAAACCAAACTAGACCGAAGTGCTGGGATCCGAACACCACGCCCCACACACAAAACTCACAAGGACAGAAGAGCACGCAGCTTGAGCATGCTCGAAGCTGCGCACTTACACAAGACAAGACAAACAATACAGGAGTGTCAGGGCTCTGTCACAAAACCAAGAGAAAGCTAGACCAAAGTGACAGAACCCTGACACCAGAGACAACACACCTTCAGGGGTCTAGTGGAGTCCATGCCTCGACGGGTCAGGGCTGTTTTGCAGAAAAAGGGGGACCAACGCAAAATTAGGAATAATGTAACAATGTTATGCCTGATCGGTGTGTATATATGATATATTAATATTATATCATATTATATTATAATTTATTATATATTATTTTATTAACACAATACAGTACATACATATTTATATATAATTAAATATTATATTAATTATTGTTAATTTAAAAAATATATATATATTTAATACAAAACAATATTAATTTCCGGTCATGATTTAAATTAATTAATTAATTTAAAAGATTAAAGATTATAGGTTAAAACTATTATATATATATATATATATACACACTCACCTAAAGGATTATTAGGAACACCTGTTCAATTTCTCATTAATGCAATTATCTAATCAACCAATCACATGGCAGTTGCTTCAATGCATTTAGGGGTGTGGTCCTGGTCAAGACAATCTCCTGAACTCCAAACTGAATGTCAGAATGGGAAAGAAAGGTGATTTAAGCAATTTTGAGCGTGGCATGGTTGTTGGTGCCAGACGGGCCGGTCTGAGTATTTCACAATCTGCTCAGTTACTGGGATTTTCACGCACAGCCATTTCTAGAGTTTACAAAGAATGGTGTGAAAAGGGAAAAACATCCAGTATGCGGCAGGCCTGTGGGCGAAAATGCCTTGTTGATGCTAGAGGTCAGAGGAGAATGGGCCGACTGATTCAAGCTGATAGAAGAGCAACTTTGACTGAAATAACCACTCGTTACAACCGAGGTATGCAGCAAAGCATTTGTGAAGCCACAACACGCACAACCTTGAGGCGGATGGGCTACAACAGCAGAAGACCCCACCGGGTACCACTCATCTCCACTACAAATAGGAAAAAGAGGCTACAATTTGCACGAGCTCACCAAAATTGGACAGTTGAAGACTGGAAAAATGTTGCCTGGTCTGATAAGTCTCGATTTCTGTTGAGACATTCAGATGGTAGAGTCAGAATTTGGCGTAAACAGAATGAGAACATGGATCCATCATGCCTTGTTACCACTGTGCAGGCTGGTGGTGGTGGTGTAATGGTGTGGGGGATGTTTTCTTGGCACACTTTAGGCCCCTTAGTGCCAATTGGGCATCGTTTAAATGCCACGGCCTACCTGAGCATTGTTTCTGACCATGTCCATCCCTTTATGACCACCATGTACCCATCCTCTGATGGCTACTTCCAGCAGGATAATGCACCATGTCACAAAGCTCGAATCATTTCAAATTGGTTTCTTGAACATGACAATGAGTTCACTGTACTAAAATGGCCCCCACAGTCACCAGATCTCAACCCAATAGAGCATCTTTGGGATGTGGTGGAACGGGAGCTTCGTGCCCTGGATGTGCATCCCACAAATCTCCATCAACTGCAAGATGCTATCCTATCAATATGGGCCAACATTTCTAAAGAATGCTTTCAGCACCTTGTTGAATCAATGCCACGTAGAATTAAGGCAGTTCTGAAGGCGAAAGGGGGTCAAACACAGTATTAGTATGGTGTTCCTAATAATCCTTTAGGTGAGTGTATATATATATATATATAATTTCCTTCTTGAGTCCTACAACAACATGATTACATAGTATGTATGTATTGTTATTATTATTTTATTATATTTTATTAAATAATTATATATACTTTATCATTTACTATATATAATATCTCTATATATAATTTGTATTTTAATGAGCTGAGCTTTTAGCTCAAACCAAGTGGTTTGGTGAGTTAGCATGATCCTGTTGGCGCCTGGTATAGCTTAACTACACTCTCTGGAGGACACAACAAGTACCTTTCTCCACTGACGGCCATTCCAAACAAATGGTGTGATCTGACAAACTAGCAACATGTTTCCGAGACAGCAGAGACTCCCAGACTCTTGAAGCGGCACACGCTGGACTGCTGACAGGAGTGAGTGCCTGCTGCCCACTGAGTAAACTCAACAGATATGAGCACCGCTGGGCGCCGAGAGAGACACAGACAGTTCCCTGCTGAAACAGCTGATTAGGACCAGAGCAGATAAACAAACACTCCACAAAACAACCTGTGTTCACATGTACTCAAGCGAGTGTTCAACACAAGAGCAGGTCTTGGATCACAGAACGGCAGACGTGACTCTGCAAAGCAGAGGGTCTGCAAGAAAGTTTGCCATCGGGCCAAAAAAAACATTTGCCACTAGATGGCGGGCCAGAACATAGTCAAGGGATAATTAAAGAAATTAATTGATGAAAAATGCAACTAGAATTGCCTGTGACATACTGTTAAAGTGTCTTTTGTAACTGGTAGTGAGCTGTTACTCTGTTAAAAAATTGGATAAATTAATAAAGCAGTAGTGACACGTAACCTAAGTATCTTCATTCACCAACTTGCAACACAGACCGCCTTGCTAAAACATGTGGGAGATGCGGAATGGATGAAAATAACAAAAAATAAAAGGGGACTTGAATAAGCCCATTAATGGCATGTTTGAGTCATGCTCTTAACGAGCTGTTTTATTTCCTCTTTCCATATTGTGAATAATAAATGTGTATTTTAATTCGCTTGTTACACAATGGAGCCTAACTTATTGTAATAATTATTTGACGTGGCCAACTTTTACACTCAGAATTATTCCTTGGCATCCTCACTTACTAAACTGCATTTTTAAAAATTGTTTGAGTGCTGGAGGTACGCGATTACGTCGCGTGCAGAGTGATGTTAACATTTAAGCTAGCCGGTGTGAGAAAATGGCACTATCAAAGAGTCTAAAGAGGAAAGTCGACAGCGAAAATACGGCATACAAAGAATGGAAAGTCAACTATGCGTTCATCCTACCTGGTTTTGTGAATGCAAAGCCGGTGTGTCTTATCTGCAACAAATATATATCAGACGGCACCACGAGACGAAGCATGGCACCTTTTTTTGCTGGTTGTCTTGTCAGTATTTTTGATAAAAAGGAAGCTGAATTTGGTTTGTTATTGTTCACGTGTTGGTGCTGAGGCCCCGCGTTATAAGCAAACGTTTCAATGGTTCACTGTTCGTTTCTTCATACCACACATTTCATGACGGCTATTTTAGAGAATTTCTTGCAGAACTTTTCAGATTAAAAACACTCAATTCATCCCAAAATAAAACATTGCTGCAAAAACGTTCTCGTATTTTTTTGAAGGCAAAATCACTAAAGACACATTGATTGTGAGTAACTGTTTGTCTTTGGTTTGCATCGCCTGCTCCAAGCGGTGCTCGACCCCGGGTCTTTCCACATGGGAGTCGGACGCTCTAACAATGAGGCTAAATGCTGCAACCTCTAGCAACAGTCACTAGATCGTCTCTTACCTGCACAGCTCTCACTAGCTGGTTTTCCGTTACACTATCATGATAGATCTATTTCAGAACCAGCCGCTATCAAAATAATCTGGCTGCGGGCTGCCAGTTGCCGACCACTGCTGTAAAGCATTGAGCTATAAACATATTTCTTGCAGATTACACTGATTTTGCAGTGACAAAGCAGATCATTTTCAGTGAGAGCTGCAGATTTATGGGGTTAGTCATAAATAAATGCACATTGAATTTACAAATAGAAAACTGATTCACAAATAAAACAAGATTTAAACATAAACCATTTTTTAAAGTCGAAAATGAAGGGGTATTTGAAGGGGGAAAATGCCCCAGAAATTTTAAATGTGTTTATTAATTAAAAAAGTTATTATTTTAGTTACTTAAAATTTTTTTAATGAAATTAAGTACAAAATGGTTGTTTAATCAAAAATTCATATTAAGAATTTACTTGATTTTATTAAAAGTGCTTATTATAATCAAATTGATTAATCACAATTAATTATTATATATACATATACACACACACATACACACATATATATATATTTGTGTGTGAATTTGGAGGAAATGCGCGCACACACACACACACACATATTACATAAACACAAATTTTTATGTTAGATGCGATTAATAGCAATGAATTGATTTGACAGCCCTAATATATATATATATGGGGCCGATATTAATATTTGGCCGAGATATAACTATTTGTCTAAATATTGAGAAAATCGCCTTTAAAGTTGTCCATATGAAGTGCTTAGCAATGCATATTACTAATAATAATACATTATTTATATATTTAAGGTATGACATTTACAAAATATCTTCATGGAACATGATCTTTACTTAATATCCTAATGATTTTTGGCATAAAAATGTTTTTGATAAATTTGACATACAATGTACAATGTATTGTTGGCTATTGCCACAAATATACCCGTGTGACTTATGACTGGTTTTGTGCTCCAGGGTCACACATATATATATACACACACACACACATTATATACACGGATCAGGCATAACATTATGACAGGTGACGTGAATAACACTGATTATCTCTTCATCACGGCACCTGTTAGTAGGTGGGATATATTAGGCAGCAAGTGAACATTTTGTCCTCAAAGTTGATGTGTTAGAAGCAGGAAAAATGGGCAAGCGTAAGGATTTGAGCGAGTTTGACAAGGGCCAAATTGTGATGGCTAGACGACTGGGTCAGAACCTTGGGTCCTGCCATCCATGTGGATGTTACTTTGACACGTACCACCTACCTAAGCCTTGTTGCAGACCATGTACACCCTGTCATGGAAACGGTATTCCCTGGTGGCTGTGGTCTCTTTCAGCAGGATAATGCGCCCTGCCACAAAGCAAAAATGGTTCAGGAATGGTTTGAGGAGCACAACAACGAGTTTGAGGTGTTGACTTGGCTTCCAAATTCCCCAGATCTCAATCCAATCGAGCATCTGTGGGATGTGCTGAACAAACAAGTCCGCTCCATGGAGGTCCCACTTCACAACTTACAGGACTTAAAGGATCTGCTGCTAACATCTTGGTGCAAGATACCACAGCACACCTTCAGGGGTCTAGTAGAGTCCATGCCTCAACGGGTCAGGGCTGTTTTGCAGCAAAAGGGGGACCAACACAATATTAGGTCATAATGTTATGCCTGATCAGTGTGTGTATATATATATATATATATATATATATATATATATATATATATATATATATATATATATATATATATATATAAAGTAATAAAACTACATTTTAAAACTAAAGATTAAAGATTAAAACTGAAAAATAAATAAATAAGATAAATTTAAAAAATAGAAATACAAAAGCACAACCATAAGAACCCTGCCTCATTCATTCAACACAAGCAAACTTAATTTATTTTGAAATTGTTCATAAAACCATACATACCATAAATTGTTGCATGTAATCAATGCAACATGTTTTTTAAATACAAGCATGTTTTTACAAACTATTTACACAGAAATTATTTCTGCTTGTGTTACATATAAATAAAAAAAATAAAGTATTCATCTATAAAAAAAATTTTTTTTTATTTGGGCATTGAATGCATGACGTGGTGCCAGTTGAGCTACAGTTTTCATGTGTTTTGGCGTTTGGTGTCAGGCTATAAACCTGTGACCTTGGTCTTCATCAAAAAACAACCTTCACTTTTATCTGACATGAGCAGTGGATTATGTTTATTGATTATGATTATGATTATGATTATTATGATTATGTGTGTCTCTCTCTCTCATACACAAACACACACACACATTGTGTTTTCATGTTTTATGGGGACTTTCCATAGACGTAATGGGTTTTTATACCTACACTTAACCCTCCTCCCTACACCTACCCATCACAGAAATCTTTCTGCATTTTCTACATTTTCAAAAAAACACTTAGTATGACCAAAAAATGTCCCCACAAGGACAAGGATTTCAGATATTGCCATCTTTGTGGGGACATAATGTAGGTCTTACCAGTACACACACACTCTCATACACACAGTATTATCTGGGTCTTTTATCAGAGTGTGTGTCAGTGTAATCGCGGCTGACCCCGGGGAGACGAAGAGAGGAATGGGAGGATGAAGGTACGTCTGCGCCTCCGGGCAGGAGAGGAATACGGGTGATGAAATCTAAACGAGAGAAACGGTCCCCGGTGAAGGACACACACAAACGAAGCCCAGTATTTGTTCATCTAAATAGTGTGCAGTTAGACAGACGGAGGACGATAAAGGAGAAGTTTGGTTATTGTTTTCCGTCTGAAGATAACGCTCATCTCAGAGGACCACCGCCTGTCTGTTTGACCGCTTTATGCGATTCTGATCTGAGATATATTGAGAAGAAGTCTAGCTGTAATATTACAGAAACCTCATAGACCGTGAATCTGCACCAATCACAGGTGGCCCGTATAAAACAGACCATAACTCGCTCTTCTCCACCCTCTAAAGACCAGAAATAACCAAAGTCTCACAGCTTATTCGAAGAAATGCCAAACTTCACAGTGTAAAAGCATAATAGGAAAGCCCACGGGAAATAAACACCTCAAACAAGATCTTTTTAATATCACAATTGTTTCTTCTGGACAACTATAGGATGAATCTCACAAATATACCCAGCTCATATTTCACCTCAAAATCAGAAGAAAGAATATTTTAGATATTAAAGATATTTTAAATTTTGAGACATTGTCTTTTTATGACAATTGAGCACATTTTCTCCAAATTCATGTTACTATAAATTAATAAATATTATTGTTTTATATTATTATTATTTTATGAATAATTCTTATAATAATAATGATATAAAACAATATTATTTACTGTTTTATTTTATTATTAATAGTAGTGGTAGTAGTAATAAAATAATAATAATAATAACTTAATTTAATATTAAGTATTTTTTATATTTTAAGTAAATTAAATAGTATTATTATTTAATTAATATGTATTGTTTATATTATTATTCTATGAATAATTCTAATAAAATTATAAAACATTAATATTTATTGTTTTATTTTATTATTAATGGTAGTAGTGGTAACAGTAATAAAATAATAATAACTTAATTTGATAATTACATATAATTTAAGCCATTTTAGGTAAATAATTTAAATAGTATTATTATTATTATTATTATATGAATATTTATTGTTTTATATTATTATTATTATTATTTTATGAATAATTCTAATAATAAAAAATATAAAATAATCATATTTATTGTTTTATTTTATTATTAATAGTAGTGGTAGCAATAGTAATAAAATAATAATAACTTAAAATTACTTAAATTATATGTAATTATTAAATTAAGTTATTATTATTTTATTACTATTGCTACCACTACTATTAATAATAAAATAAAACAATAAATATGATTATTTTATATTTTTTATTATTAGAATTATTCATAAAATAATAATAATAATAATATAAAACAATAAATATTCATATAATAATAATAATAATAATAATAATAATAATATTTTAAAAATGTACTTAAAATTACTTAAATTATATGTAATTATTAAATAAAGTAAATTTTTAAAATATTATTATTATTATTTTAAGAATATTTATTTTTTATATTATTATTATAAGAATAATTTAAATAATAAAAATATAAAATAAAAATCATTTAATTATTAATTAAATAATTTTATTTTAATAATTACATATCATTTAAGTCATTTTAGGTAAATTATTTAAATAGTTTTCTTCTATCATTATTATTATTATTATTTTATACATATATATTGTTTCATATTAATATTATTATTATTAGCAGCAGTAGTAATAAAAATAATAATATAATTTAAAGTAATAATTAAATATAATTTAAGTTATTTTTAGGTAAATTATGTTTTAGATTTTGCTGATTAAAAAAATCACTAGTGAGGAAAATGAGAAATACAAAAAAGCTCAAAAATGAATCGCTGGAAAGAATCAAGTAAAAATAATGAGAATTGAGGAAGAAAATGTATTTCATTATCATGAATAATGTAACAATGGCAAAGCATGAATGGTCCTAAAATAGGCTTCATTTTCTTTATGCAAAATTTCTTTTGAGTTTGGCATAAAATGTGACCATTTCATGAGACTCACCCAATGAAATGAAACACTACTAATGTTTTCGCCAGCAATCTCATGTGTCTCTCAAACTGTGCTCAGAATAAAAAGTCAGATATCTCAAAATGAACTCATTTCTCATCAAAATCTCCTAATATCAAATGAGTCATATAGCTCTTTATATTGACTTCTTGCATCTATATTTATGTAATTTAAGGAGAAATGAACGTTACACACTGAATGAAACATGAGTGAGAACATCCACCTCTGAGCAGCACAATGTTCTCAGTGTGTGTGTGTGTGTTTGTGGCTCTGCATGAGATCCTGAGTGTATTAGTCTTATCAGAGGTATGAGAAGATGATTAGAGCTCAAGTGCATTAGTCACACACACACACACACACACACACACAAACATCTATTAGTTCCCTGATTGACTTGTGATGATTTACTGGCAGTATAGTTGGAGCTCAGCGCGCTGCATTAAAGCTCCTGATAACAGCTTCATACTGCTTTTATGCTCTTTAGGAATAATATACTTCCTCCTTATTACCTCACCATGACCGGACGAGTCAAAAATAGCTGTTGTTGATGTGTAAATGAGTCTACACTGCAGTTTAGTTTCAGTATGTCTTATCACATTAGGGAGGAACTTCAGTGAGTTTTCATACACCAAAAATGAATCCTATTTTAATCATGATCATGCACAATTAATTAAGCCTAATTGTCTGAGATATTTTCCCACTGGTTATTTATCCTGAGAACGTTTCATTTGACATTTGGTTGCCAAATCTTTTACTTAAATTGATACCTTTTCTACCCAGTGTTTTACTTAAGCTTGATGATCTGAAAACACTGGCGAACATGTAAGCTGGAGATTAGTGATCTCCACAGTCATACTGTGCTCAAATATTGTGCACTAATCCAGATACATTTGAAGAAGTATCTTTTTCTCTACGTTTTGGCCTGCCGTTCACACTCGAAAAATGAGCTTTTTTGAAGACTCTCTCCCAAGTGGACAAATTTGAAAAGGCGAATTCGCATTGAAGTGTGGGCTGTAAAAGCTGAGGTATTTGAAAACCATGACGCAAGTTTAGTCATGTGGCGCATATTGCCCTGAGAGATATCTGTTTATACTGACATGTGCCTGCTAAGTGTTCACTTATACCCCTTTTCCACCAGAATGAACCGGGTGCTAGTTCAGAGCCAGTGCTAGTGCCAGTTCGGAGTTGGTTCGACTGACGAGCCTTCTAAGAACCGGTTTGCCTTTCCACAAGAGAGCCACCACAGAGCCAGGTCTTACGTCACTGTATACATCTCATCTTCCTCAGCAATGCTAGCGAGGCAGCGGGAAACACAAACACTGAAACACACCAGGTTTGTTCGAGATGCATCGGCGCTGCGCAGACTGATCCGCGTATGATATCAAAATACCGCATGAGCGATTCAAAAGCATAAGGAGTCATATGCTCTCGCTGTACTTTGATGTCATACGGCGATCGGTCTGCACAGCACGGATGCATCTCGAACAAGCGTTCTATCAACAATGGCGAACGTTGCGTTACTATTGATGCTCATGGCTTTACGATCCTACATCGGCATCAAAACACAGCGAATCCAACGCATTCGTGCAGCTTGCTGTAATTTGTATAGACGGAGATTACAATCGAGCAGCTATTAGCTTGATTAGCTGCTATTTCAAAAATGGCGGTCACAAGTTTGTGTTTGTCTTGTTGGTCACGGTAACCCCGCCCCCAGCCCCTGAAGCAAGCGGTTCTTACTTCTAGACCAGCAATGTTTTGGTTCTACTTAAGAACCACTTTTCCTGGTTCGGAGCTGGTGCTTTGGGTGTGGAAAGACAAAGAACCGATTTGAAACTAGGCTCTGGCTCCGAACCAGCACCAGCACTGCCTTGGTGGAAAAGGGGTGTTACTGTAGATATTCATTACTTTGTACAATCTTCATATTACATTCCTGCAAGGATGACCGATAATGTACTTGCATTTGCGGTCCTGCAGCAACACATGAGGACAATTGCGATTTAGACCAGACACGGAATGGCGATTGACTCTGATCGGAACGCATCTGATGAGAGACTTTGCTAAAGAAATGATCGAGCCAGACGAATAGTGCGATCATTTTATTTCTGGTCTCTCGATATCATCTAGCTTAATTCGCTTAATGCTAATTCCAGTAGGGGAGAGTGGGGTAAGATGAGCCAGTGTGTACGTTGACCCACCCCCTTTTATCTCGGCAACCATGCACTTTTATTGTCATGTGACCATATATTTTGGGCCATATGTTTAATTCAGTATTTATTTAATTTTACTTAACAAACTCGCTGTTTAGTCTGTTTTTGGGAAGGTTACAACTTTGGTGTTCAATATATTGTTTCAGAAATGCTAACATTTAAAGATATTTAAATTTCAACTTCATTTGGTTGGTTTTAAGTTGTTTAAGTTAGTTTTAAGAAAATAAATATGACTATTTGTAAAAAGAAAATTTGATTATTAAATTTTATTTATAAACAGGGAAATTATCTTTAGAAATTTCACATGGGTTTGACTGAGATTCAGTTAGATGGTCAGTTTACACCCAGATGGTGCAACTTACCTACCTAACCCGCGGTAAATTGAGCCACAGGAACACTTTTATATAAGAAACCCTATTTTTAGAGCCCTTTGTCATAGATACTTACTTTAGATACTTTCATTGTACTTCTGCCTAATTTTCTCTTATCTTGAGGACCACATAAGTAAAACATGCTCATCTTACCCTACTCGTTCGCCAACATTTATCTTTTTTCCCTCTGTCATGATAGTCTCTCGAGGAAACATCATAAAGGCAGGAGTATTTTTGCCATAGCACCATGAACCTTTCCTCTATTGCATAGTCCCACCTAACAGCACCAATACCATTGTTTTGCTTTAGTTTCAGCATGTTTGAAAGCTGTGTATAGAAGAGCTTCTAAGCTCCTATTGGTCAAATTCACAGATGTGACAAAACCCGTCGTGGAGGGCCAGAAAAAATGAAACAAGCTAGTCTTTCTGTCATGATGTCAGCGCCGGTTGTCGTCGATGAAACGACCGATTCTTGCTTCCCGATGCCTATTTACGAATCACAACAACACCCTACGTCAAACAGATCGTGCTGATTTAGTGTAGTCTGAACCTGGCATAAAGCTGCGAGCAAATCTCAGTGATGAACTGTAATAAATCCAAACATGAATCTCGACTACATTGTTTGCGATTGTGGATGCTGAATAAATGCACGCTCTATGGCACAATACACATTAATTTTGGTCGTGTTTTAATAGAAAATGATTAATAATTTGGAATTGCTGGAGTTAATATTAGGGCTTAGTTTCGTAAATGTGTTAATTAGTTTATATGATAAATATAAACCATCAGGAAACTAGATGAGGTCAAATAAAGCATGTGAATTGACAATCTGTTGATTCGTGCAATAAAATAAATTTCTAAACTGACAATAATTAAAATTTTGGAGCAAAACAATCACATTTAACCTTTACCGTGCAGCCCTAATCAAAATATTATTATTAAATATTATTATAACCATCATGGACGTCACTAAATATCTACAGTATGTGAACGGCGTCGGTGTTGTGGCCGCTGGGGATTGTGGGTAGGCAGCGAGCGGGCAACACTAAACCGTGGTGACATGTTACAGCTTCATGAAGGCAGTTTGTCACTGGACTCTGACCTGACGGTTTCCGCCGCACTCCTGTGTGAGAGGTGAGTGGATCTGATGTGAGCGTAGATGTTCCCGTTGAGGAACTCTGACAGCGGTCGAGGACGTTTTGAACTCTGACACAATGATCATGTGTGCGTCGCTGCATACAGTCATGTTTTATGTCATGTAACTGAATTAGCGTCACTGAAATAAGAGCGTCAGCAGGTGTCGTACAGTACTGTTATTCATTCTATCTTCATCATCTTACGCTCAGTGCTGTGTGCATTATAATGCATACTGTGCTTTATATACCGTCGTACTGCCTACTAAGTTTGTCACTCATAATGGACAAAACAAGACAATAAAAACATTTTTATTTTTTAATTATGTATGGAAAATCTTACAGGAATATTTCGGCATTATGACCTAATATTGTGTTGGTCCCCCTTTTGCTGCCAAAACAGACCTGACCCGTCGAGGCATGGACTCCACTAGATCCCTTAAGGTGTGCTGTGATATCTGGCACCAAGATGTTAGCAGCAGATCCTTTAAGTCCTGTAAGTTGTGAGGTGGGGCCTCCATGGATCGGACTTGTTTGTTCAGCACATCCCACAGATGCTCGATTGGATTGAGATCTGGGGAATTTGGAGGCCAAGTCAACACCTCAAACTCATTGTTGTGCTCCTTAAACCATTCCTGAACCATTTTTGCTTTGTGGCAGGGCGCATTATCCTGCTGAAAGAGGCCACAGCCACCAGGGAGTACCGTTTCCATGAAAGGGTGTACGTGGTCTGCAACAGTGCTTAGGTAGGTGGTACATGTCAAAGTAACATCCACATGGATGGCAGGACCCAAGGTTTCCCAGCAGAACATTGCCCAAAGCATCACACTGCCTCCATCGGCTTGCCTTCTTCCCATAGTGCATCCTGGTGCCATGTGTTCCTCAGGTAAGCAACGCACACGCACCCGGCCATCCATGTGATGTAAAAAAAAAAGTGATTCATCAGACCAGACCAGACCACCTTCTTCCATTGCTCCGTGGTCTAGTTCTGATGTTCACGTGCCCACTGTTGGCGCTTTCGGCGGTGGACAGGGGTCAGCATGGGCACCCTGACTGGTCTGTGGCTATGCAGCCCCATACACAACAAACTCTGTATTCTGACACCTTTCTATCAGAACCAGCATTAACTTCTGGAGCAATTTGAGCTACAGTAGCTCGTCTGTTTGATCGGACCACACAGGCCAGCCTTCGCTCCCCACGTGCATCAATGACCCTTGGCCGCCCATGACCCTGTCGCCGGTTAACCACTGTTCCTTCCTTGGAGCACTTTTGATAGATACTGACCACTGCAGACCGGGAACACCCCACAAGAGCTGCAGTTTTGGAGATGCTCTGACCCAGTCGTCTAGCCATCACAATTTGGTCCTTGTCAAACTCGCTCAAATCCTTACGCTTGCCCATTTTTCCTGCTTCTAACACATCAACTTTGAGGACAAAATGTTCACTTGCTGCCTATCCCACCCACTAACTAGGTGCCGTGATGAAGAGAAGTGAGATATTCACTTCACCTGTCAGTGGTCATAACATTATGCCTGATCGGTGTAGATCAGAAATATATCTTGGACCGATATATTTTTTGCCATAAAGATGTGTCTGTTTACATGAGAAAAAAATTATTTACTAACCTTTTATGATTTTACCAATTATGCCATAAACCTTAAACTCTACAGTTCAAATACTAAACATGTTTGAGCAGAATAATTAATCTAAGTGCTTTTATAAATTTATAAGCTTCACATTTTGGCTTTTAAATTGGCCTAATTTGCTTCTATGCTTAAGTGCTATGGCTAAATCCTTACAATTACACACAAAAATGGTCATAATAAACTGTTACATTTCAGCCAAATTAAAAAAGAAAGGAAAGAAAAAAGAAAAGTTACAAGCAGACCTTAGGGGTAAAAATAATAAATAAATGTATGATATGAGCACTAAAAAATCTTTCTGCCTGCCTCTCTTTCTCGGTCATTTGTGGGTCATATGATATTTCAATTTGCTGTGCTGATTCACTTGATCTGAATAAAGGATTTGATAATGAAGCAAATTACACTTACAGAGAGAAAGAGAGCGAGAGACCTGTGTAAGAAGGTGAAACAGTCCATCTGTAGTCTGGAGCTGAAAACGAGATGTTCGCCTCTCTGCTAAGCATCCAGAGCACTTAGCAGTGACGCTCTTATGTAATCTGCTTGTTCCTCTTAAATATTCAAAGCGGTTAGTGCACACGCTCCAACTTATTGAGCCGCAGCACTTGTGGCACTTAAACATAAAAAGGCCAAAAATAAAACAATAATAAACTAGATTTTTGCTCAAAATGAGTGCCGCTTGTCTAGGCAGGTGTTTGCTGGCCCAAGTCTCTAAATGTGATTTTATAGCGTCCCTCCATCAGTATTGTTGGGATGTTAATACTTAAATACTTAAAGGCCCACTGAAGTGCCTTGAAATGTGCAGCATCATTTAATGTGTTGACATAATTTCCACTGAAACAGGAAGACAGGAGACATATCGAGCAGCTCCTCCCCTTTTTTAAAATAGCCAGTAGCAGTTAGTTTATATCACAGCTCGGCCAGAGCCGCTGAGCTCGGTAAAGCCACAGTTTCCTCTCAATCCTCATGGACTGCTTTTCCATTAGAGGAAAAAATTACAATTCAAAATTACAATAAAATAGAAAAGTTATTTTAAAGGCACAATATGTAATTTTTCGCCGCTAGAGGTCGCTTATTCAAAACAAAGGCGTAGCTTGATGACGCCTTGATTTCACAGATTTCTACAAACATTTGTAAAAGAATGGGTCGCTCTCAGGAGCTCAGTGAATTCAAGCGTGGTACCGTGATAGGTTACCACCTGTGCAATCAGTCCATTTATGAAATTTACTCACTACTAAATATTCCACGCTCAACTGTTAGAGGTATTATAACAAAGTGGAAGCAATTGGGAACAACAGCAACTCAGCCATGAAGTGGTAGGCCACGTAAAATCACAGAGCGGGGTCAGCGCATGCTGAGGCACACATTGTGCAGAAGTCGCCAACTTTCTGCAGAGTCAATAGCTACAGACTTCCAAACTTTATGTGGCCTTCAGATTAGCTCAAGATCAGTGCGTAGAGAGTTTCATGGAATGGGTTTCCATGGCCGAGCAGCTGCATCCAAGTCTTACATAACCAAGTGCAATGCAAGGCGTGGGATGCAGTGGTGTAAAGCATGCCGCCACTGGACTCTAGAGCAGTGGAGACGTGTTCTCTGGAGTGACCAATCACGCTTCTCTGTCTGGCAATCCGATGGATGAGTCTGGGTTTGGCGGTTGCCAGGAGAACGGTACTTGCCTGACTGCATTGTGCCAAGTGTAAAGTTTGGTGGAGGGGGGATTATGGTGTGGGGTTGTTTTTCCGGGGTTGGGCTTGGCCCCTTAGTTCCAGGGAAAGGAACTCTTAATGCTTCAGCATACAAAGACATATGGACAATTTCATGCTCCCAACTTTGTGGGAACAGTTTGGGGATGGCCCCTACCTGTTCCAACATGACTGCACACCAGTGTACAAAGCAAGGTCCATAAAGACATGGATGAGCGAGTTTGGTGTGGAGGAACTTGACTGGCCTGCACCTGACCTGACCTCAATCCGACAGAATATCGTTGGGATTATTTAGAGCAGAGACTGGGAGCCAGACCTTCTCGTCCAACATCAGTGCCTGACCTCACAAATGCGCTTCTAGAAGAATGGTCAAAAAATCCCATAACTACACTCCTAAACCTTGTGAAAAGCCTTCCCAGAAGAGTTGAAGCTGTTATAGCTGCAAAGGGTGGGCCAACTCCATATTAAACCCTACAGATTAAGAACAGGATGTCATTAAAGTTCATGTGCATGTAAAGGCAGGCATCCCAAAACGTTTGGCAATATAGTGTAGATTGATATTAGGCATGGTAAAACATGGTACTCGCGATAAATCAAGAAAACGAGATTTAAACTTGTCTAACTGTGATGAGCAATATAACAATGATTAGTTTTCTGTCGATTAATGTATCCAAACAGTTGCTCACCTTCCTAATAAAACACATAATATATTAAAGCGTCTTTGGTGTTTCCATGGTTTCTACAAAATAAAAACGGAAATCGAGGGTAACGAGGGTATGATGTCATTGATAGGCGACACGGTCCGTGTCCTGGTTAAAATTGCTTATTTCTCTGGATTGAAACATTCTTGGAAATATTTGGGATAATATATATATATAACATTGTTCTAGTGTATTTATATTTTAATCCAAAAATCTTACATATTGTGCCTTTAAATTGTAATAATATTTCACAATATTTGATCAAATAAATGAGTTTAAGAGACTCCTTTCAAAAACAAAACAAAATCATACTAACCCCAAACTTTTGAACAGTAGCGTATTCAGATCTAAATGATAGTAGTTTTGGAGGTTTGTTTCAATCCCTATCCTTAAGTATGAGCTAAACTAATCATAATGCTTATCATGCAAAAGAAAACATTCATGTTATTTACATCACCCATGATGCACTTCGACACCTCCTCACAACATCAAGAAAAGAATCAGACAAATAGGCCACTGCTTTGACCTATTCAATGACATGCATTGGTTGTGTACGTGTGCCCATTGTCCCTCTGTTATCAAGTTTAATAGGACCATCTGATGCACAAATCACTGAACTGGAACACTGGACCGTGAGCGGCCACAGGGTTTTGCCTCAGGGCGAAAACGCAATCCATGTGACAGAACTGGCAGATCCAGTGAGTTACGTAACTGTACGCAGCATCTCTGACCACTGTGGTGGTTATTAAACTAGCGTAATCTTAAATTAAAACACCTAAATGAAATAATTAGACCCGTGCTGCGGGCTCACAGGAATATTAATTAATTCCAAGACAGAAGGGGTCTGAATATCTCAAATATTTTTAATTTGGCCCTTTAAAACTTGTTTCCTCTTGTGGCCGTTCTGGAACGTGATGCGCCTGCTTGGTTCTATTGGCTGGTTGTCATGGACACGGTAATTTAATCTGTTCCCCGGCTAGTCACATGACCCTAACCTCCCATGTGTGATCGTACCAGCACTTGACTGACAGCTTTAATGCTGGGTGGGTGTGTGTGTGTGTGTGTGTGTGTGTGTGCGATACGGGAGGAAGCACATGGAAATTATGGAACTACAGCAGCGCTGGGCGGCAGTAAATGAAACGGCTGATGTACTGTAAAAAAAACACACCAACAGATCCGCCACTTCCTGCTAAACATCCTCCATTCAGGGCAGTTATTAAATAGACTTGATCTAAAAGAGAAACCGCTTCTGTGTAACGTTTTAAATGAGGTTTTAAGGATTCTGTGAAAGTGAAATAGGTCGAATACGAATTTTTGAATAAAAGAGTTCATTGTACTATGAAAACCTACTGTAACTTGCAAAACTTCCCACAAAAAATATAATTTGCAGTAATGATGGGTGTGACATCACAAGAAATGGATACATTAAGGCTGCCTACATTTACATGTCATGCCCATATTTGGTGCTGGCCTGTCAGTCATTGAAAAAAAAAAAACAACACTTTTGAACAAAAATTGTTTTGACAAAAAATATATGAATACAAAGCCAATCTTTACATGCATTTTGGGGAAATTATAATTTAAAAAAATATATATTTTGGACAATATAAATATAATATATTTACAGTAGTTAAAAAAATGGCCAAAAATATATGAATACATGAGCAATCTTAAAATACATTTTGGGAAAATGCAATTGTTAAACATTTCGAAGGCTGAAATGAAATAAGATATACAGGTGCTGGTCATATAATTAGAATATCATCAAAAAGTTGATTTATTTCACTAATTCCATTCAAAAAGTGAAACTTGTATATTATATTCATTCATTGCACACAGACTGATATATTTCAAATGTTTATTTCTTTTAATTTTGATGATTATAACTGACAACTAAGGAAAATCCCAAATTCAGTATCTCAGAAAATTAGAATATTACTGAAGACCAATACAAAGAAAGGATTTTTAGAAATCTTGGCCAACTGAAAAGTATGAACATGAAAAGTATGAGCATGTACAGCACTCAATACTTAGTTGGGGCTCCTTTTGCCTGAATTACTGCAGCAATGCGGCATGGCATGGAGTCGATCAGTCTGTGGCACTGCTCAGGTGTTATGAGAGCCCAGGTTGCTCTGATAGTGGCCTTCAGCTCTTCTGCATTGTTGGGCCTGGCATATTGCATCTTCCTCTTCACAATACCCCATAGATTTTCTATGGGGTTAAGGTCAGGCGAGTTTGCTGGCCAATTAAGAACAGGGATACCATGGTCCTTAAACCAGGTACTGGTTGCTTTGGCACTGTGTGCAGGTGCCAAGTCCTGTTGGAAAATGAAATGTGCATCTCCATAAAGTTGGTCAGCAGCAGAAAGCATGAAGTGCTCTAAAACTTACTGGTATACGGCTGCATTGACCTTGGACCTCAGAAAACACAGTGGACCAACACCAGCAGATGACACGGCACCCCAAACCATCACTGACTGTGGAAACTTTACACTGGACCTCAAGCAACGTGGATTGTGTGCCTCTCCTCTCTTCCTCCAGACTCTGGGACCCTGATTTCCAAAGGAAATGCAAAATTTACTTTCATCAGAGAACATAACTTTGGACCACACAGCAGCAGTCCAGTCCTTTTTGTCTTTAGCCCAGGCAAGACGCTTCTGACGCTGTCTGTTGTTCCAGAGTGGCTTGACACAAGGAATGCGACAGCTGAAACCCATGTCTTGCATATGTCTGTGCGTAGTGGTTCTTGAAGCACTGACTCCAGCTGCAGTCCACTCTTTGTGAATCTCCCCCACATTTTTGAATGGGTTTTGTTTCACAATCCTCTCCAGGGTGCGGTTATCCCTATTGCTTGTACACTTTTTTCTACCACATCTTTTCCTTCCCTTCGCCTCTCTATTAATGTGCTTGGACACAGAGCTCTGTGAACAGCCAGCCTCTTTTGCAATGACCTTTTGTGTCTTTCCCTCCTTGTGCAAGGTGTCAATGGTCGTCTTTTGGACAACTGTCAAGTCAGCAGTCTTCCCCATGATTGTGTAGCCTACAGAACTAGACTGAGAGACCATTTAAAGGCCTTTGCAGGTGTTTTGAGTTAATTAGCTGATTAGAGTGTGGCACCAGGTGTCTTCAATATTGAACCTTTTCACAATATTCAAATTTTCTGAGATTCTGAATTTGGGATTTTCCTTATTTGTTAGTTATAATCATCAAAATTAAAAGAAATAAACATTTGAAATATATCAGTCTGTGTGTAATGAATGAATATAATATACAAGTTTCACTTTTTGAATGGAATTAGTGAAATAAATCAACTTTTTGATGATATTCTAATTATATGACCAGCACCTGTAAATATTATACAAGCTGAAAAACGAACAGAGATAAAAAAAAGTTAAAGTTGGAGAACTAAAATTAGTAAAACTAAAACAAAAATAAATTAAAGCTAAATAAAAATATATTTTTTTAAATACTAATATTTATTTAAATATTTGAATAAATTAAAAAAGACAAAAGTCCATAAAAATGTACTAAAACTGAAATAATAAATACTAATACAATATATTAATAAATACTATAATAGTATATAAATAATAGTTTAAAAAAACATTGATTTAGTTAATGAAATAATTTAGAGCAAAGCATAACTAGAAACTTACAATGACTTTTCCACAATTTTCAAGATTTTAATCAAGACTTTTCCAATCCTAGAAAATGCTATTTTAAAATTCTGTTTAAAAAAATGTATAATTTATTGTCCGATTTGCAGCTTATTCTGGCCAAGAAAGAAAATAAGTTGAAAAGGCACTATAAACCTATTCCTCAACTATTGTTTGACAATAAAGACTTTTATTCTGTGACAAGACACACAAGCGGCACTTCCTGTTTTCTCCAAATGATTTAAGCACTTCATCGCTTTATTTGGGTTCCATTTTGTGTGGATTAATTATCATTTGGATGTAAATGTGATTCTCCTCCTCATGTAAATTAGATTTCATGATGATAAAGTTTGTAATAACTCTCAATAACTCACTCCTGAAAACTATTCTATAATGTATGGCTGTTATCAACTGAATGCTATAACTGATAAATCACCTTATATTCTGTATACATATGAGTTGCTGTGCAACAGAAATGCAGTTTGTGTGATAAGTTGGTCCCAATGCTCTTTTTGAACTAGGAAAAAGGTTTTAAGTTAAAGTATGTTCTTAAAAGATCAAGAAAAATTTGATTCCTTTTGATACGAGCCCTTTAACTGTTCCTAGATTAGCTCTCCTGAATGATCTCAGTGTCTCTCAACACATTTCTTTAGTCGGTGTGAGGAGGACTGTGGAATATGGGTCACATGTGGGTGTGGGTCAGTGGTTCTTTCTTCTGCCGTTCTCCTCATCCAGTAACACAGGATCAAATGTCCAGTAGCAGGCAAACAGAGCAGACGGCTTCACACATAAACTCAGTGTGCTTTGGTGTAGATAAAAAGCTTTAGCCTCGGCCTAAAGAGAGATTTATATTGCATCACCTGAGAAACTGAAAACCTCAGTCTCTCGCTTTACTTCCTAGACGAATCAGTGAAAATGTCAACCGAGGCTTAAGACTCATTCGTGAGATGATCAGACTATTAAACGGAAACAATCGCACCCGTCATCACACACAAAAGGCCCTAACTCTCTGTGTCATATCTTTTCTATTATGTCATGCTTTTGAAAAGCTTTCATTATGTGCTTTTGTGCTTCTGCTGATCAGTGTTGGGGAAGCTACTCGTCACAGCACAAGCTAATTATAATTTAAAGTGGATAAACTACAGTCAAACTACAGTCACGCGTCGCCAGAGTTAGTTATACACCCCAATTTACAGTACATCACCCGACCAAACACATGAGGGATAGACAGCTGTATGCAACTAAATATAACAACAACAACAAAATGTGTGCAGACTTTCTGGAAATGATCAAATTATTCACTAATTTATCACTAAACTGAAGCTGAACTGGGCTATGTTCAGAATGGATGAATGGACCGACGGACAGACCGATAGATAGTTAGATAGATGATGGATGGTTGGATGGATAGATGGATGGACAAAGACGGATGGATGGATGGATGGATGGATGGATGGACGGATAGATAGATAGATAGATAGATAGATAGATAGATAGATAGATAGATAGATAGATGGATGGGTGGGTGGATGGACAGACAGAGACAGATGGATGGATGGATGGATGGATGGATGGATGGATGGATGGATGGATGGATGGATGGACAAAGACAGATGGGTGGATGGATGGATGGATGGATAGATGGACAGACAAAGACAGATGGATGGATGGACAGAAAAAGACAGATGGATGGATGGATAGACAGACAAAGAGATGATAAATAGATAGATGGGTGAATGGGTGGATGGATGGATGGACAGACAAAGACAGATGGATGGATGGATGGACAGACAAAGACAGATGGATGGATGGATGGACAGACAAAGACGGATGGATGGATGGACAGACAAAGACAGATGAATGGATGGATGGGTGGATGGATGAATGGATGGATGGACAAAGACAGATGGATGGATGGATGGATGGAAGGACAGACAAAGACAGATGGATGGATGGATGATGGATGGACAGACAAAGACAGATGGATGGATGGATGGATGGATGGATGGATGGATGGAATGGATGGATGGGTGGATGGGTGGATGGATAGATGGACAGACAAAGACAGATGGATGGATGGATGGACAGACAAAGACAGATGGATGGATGGATGGACAGACAAAGAAAGATGGATGGATGGACAGAGACAGACAGAAAGGTAGATAGGTAGATAGATAGATAGATAGATAGATAGATAGACAGATAGATAGAGTTAAATTCTGCTTAACTCTCCATTGCCAGCAGTCTGTGTTGCTTATGTCACTTAAAATGTCCAACTCTCACTGAAAATGAGTGACTTTTGGTGATTTTGTCTCTGTAAATCGCTGTGAGTGTGAACGGCCCTTTCGTCATCAGTTTGCCCATTAGCGCTGTGATTAATGAAGGCTTAAAGGTCAGACGGCCTCTCTTCTGTCATCTTCATAAACGCTCGGGTTCGGGTCATGGTCATCTCCTGTAGACTCACGCTCTCAGTCTCCCTCCTCTGTATCTTTCATATCTCCACATGTTTGCTCGTTCCCTGTGTCCATCTTTTTCCCCGTCCTGTCACTCTTCCTCTCAGCGCAATACTCTATTCATTTAGCAATTTGCCATAATCTACTCCTGTAATTTCTCTCTCTATCTCTCACTGTCTCACTCTGTTGTTCCCTGATAAAGCCATAAAGATGAAGGACAACAGATAAAGAACTGCCGGCCTACTCTCCTGCCCTGTGGGGACGAGTGGAACGACGGCGCGGAGGGAGAACAGCGATAACCACGGAAAGAGAGATACCAAAGTTCAGCGGGAAGAAGCAGCTATTTAGGAACGATCTGTTGAACAGGCAAACACACACACACACATTTATTCACCTTAAGGGCACTTTTAGAAACTAAACTGCACACTTTCATTTAATTTGTTCACTAACAAAGCATATACACTCACCTAAAGGATTATTAGGAACACCATACTAATACTGTGTTTGACCCCCTTTCGCCTTCAGAACTGCCTTAATTCTACGTGGCATTGATTCAACAAGGTGCTGAAAGCATTCTTTAGAAATGTTGGCCCATATTGATAGGATAGCATCTTGCAGTTGATGGAGATTTGTGGGATGCACATCCAGGGCATGAAGCTCCCGTCCCGTTGAGATCTGGTGACTGTGGGGGCCATTTTAGTACAGTGAACTCATTGTCATGTTCAAGAAACCAATTTGAAATGATTCAAGCTTTGTGACATGGTGCATTATCCTGCTGGAAGTAGCCATCAGAGGATGGGTACATGGTGGTCATAAAGGGACGGACATGGTCAGAAACAATGCTCAGATAGGCCGTGGCATTTAAACGATGCCTAAGGGGCCTAAAGTGTGCCAAGAAAACATCCCCCACACCATTACACCACCACCACCAGCCTGCACAGTGGTAACAAGGCATGATGGATCCATGTTCTCATTCTGTTTACGCCAAATTCTGACTCTACCATCTGAATGTCTCAACAGAAATCGAGACTCATCAGACCAGGCAACATTTTTCCAGTCTTCAACTGTCCAATTTTGGTGAGCTCGTGCAAATTGTAGCCTCTTTTTCCTATTTGTAGTGGAGATGCTGCTGTTGTAGCTCATCCGCCTCAAGGTTGTGCGTGTTGTGGCTTCACAAATGCTTTGCTGCATACCTCGGTTGTAACGAGTGGTTATTTCAGTCAAAGTTGCTCTTCTATCAGCTTGAATCAGTCGGCCCATTCTCCTCTGACCTCTAGCATCAACAAGGCATTTTCGCCCACAGGACTGCCGCATACTGGATGTTTTTCCCTTTTCACACCATTCTTTGTAAACTCTAGAAATGGTTGTGCGTGAAAATCCCAGTAACTGAGCAGATTGTGAAATACTCAGACCGGCCCGTCTGGCACCAACAACCATGCCACACTCAAAATTGCTTAAATCACCTTTCTTTCCCATTCTGACATTCAGTTTGGAGTTCAGGAGATTGTCTTGACCAGGACCACACCCCTAAATGCATTGAAGCAACTGCCATGTGATTGGTTGATTAGATAATTGCATTAATGAGAAACTGAACAGGTGTTCCTAATAATCCTTTAGGTGAGTGTACATGCATCACAGGAGAATTCTGTCCGTTTTTTATATTTTAATACATGAGAATTTCCACCACAGTGTCATTTCTTTGAGTAGAAGGAAAAACATACTGTTTTTGTGCACGTATCTTTAAAAGCAAATGAGCTGCTGCTCCCCGCCCCCTTTCCAGAAGAGCTTGTGCCTCGGATACTCTGCCAAAAACTAAAACTGGTTTTGATTATCATCTCTATCATGGTCACGCACATGTGTAGGCATGTGACGGTATCAAATTGTCATGTTGCGATTCATTGCTGAAACTTTTTATCACGGTATATGGTATTATCACGATATTGAAATAAGTTGCAAAAAAAGTGTTGTCATACTATAACGGGTTTAATATCTTTTTCTTATGACAAAAATAATAACTGAACATTTAAATACAATAAAGCAATACACAAAAATGTATAAAGTAAACAAATGTTTCAAACAGATTAAAGTGCAAAAGAATCATAAAGAACATCTTTACAATAAGGTCTCACTAGTAGTTAATGTTAGTTAATGAATTAACTAACATTAACAAAGAGCAAATAGTTACATTTGTTACAAAGTTATTATTCTTTGATAACGTCAGTTAAAAATACAACCGTTAATGTTAGCTCAGGTCCATTAAATAATACAGTAATACAACTATTGATTTAAATAAGTGAGTAATAAGTGCTTTAGAAGTATTTTTCATTGTCAGTTTACAGTTAACTAATGTTAAATAATGGAGCCTTATTGTAAAGTGTGTGACTGAACAATAAAGAATCAGAACATATTGAAACAATATCTAGGGCATGTAGTCCAGATTAAAATATAAAATGTTTAAATTTGAAAATAAATAGGCTTAAGTCTTTAAGTATTTGGTGATGTGATGAGCACCGTAGCGGATACAGAAATCTGAATGGCTGTTTGAAACATTTAAAAACTGTTTAGTAGTGTGAGTCTGCTTTGTTTATGAGGGTTACCGGGGAAACGGCTGCATTTCTGCTGTTCCATCAGCGCCATCTGCTGTCAGAGAGTGAATGTGCGTTCAGCCATGCGCTGCTCATGCGCGTTGGGTTTGTTTACATCAGTGCGTGTGCCTCACGGCATACAGCCGTGTTGTTCATTTTAAACGGTAGATGTGTAAAGTACTCTTAAAATGCATTCTAAAAATCGGAATAATCCGTAATAAATAATTATTCACGATATTTTGAAGTGACCACGATAACAATATCGTGCATGTTCATTATCGTGATATATCGTATTACCGTATACCGGCACATGTGACATTGCAGCGCACACACTCGAATCACACGGACAGAAAGCTAGATGTCAGACACCATGTCTTGTGAGTATTAAACTAAGTTCTCTTTCACGTCTTATTGTGCTTAAACGATCAAAAACACACAGCGTTCACATGAACACAGTCGGTTATGTCTGTGAACGTAAACAGCAGGGAAAGAAATCACATGTGTATATTAGATCTGTGCATTAAAGTGAAAGCAGTGTAATATACAGTACCTACTGCTGAATATGATGTTAATATGAATCAAACAAACAACAAAAGAAAACAGAAAATCACTCACTGCTCTTGACGGAATAACTTTAGTAGCTTTAATAAGAATACTTTTTTACTTAAATGCTGCTATTAATTGCTCAGGCGAGGAGATAAACATATAAACATGCGGACTGGTACAGCTCACTGAGGGGCGGAGCTAAGCTGGTAGGGCGGAGTCTGTCAGTAGGCATGGACGGGGCCTAAAAATATGTGACGTCACACTGCTAGAATCTGAAAATGGCTTATTCTGAGACACTGCTTATGATTTATGCATGAATTTGGCATAATAGTGCCCTTTAAGAATAAAACATGTTGGATATCCTAGGTGACTCGCCCCACAGGCCTGATTTTGTGAATGAATGTTCTAGTCTATCTTTAGAGCATTCATGTGGTGCCGTGAAACCCCAAACGGAGAAAATATGGCCTGAAAACGCGCACATTCAGTCAAGTCACAGGCAGATGTAGTCATCCTGCTCAGAACAGGAAACAGTTGGTCTCTGACATCATTATCTAGGCTGACATCTCAATCATAACCAGTCCTCTCCATATTGTCCTTATTTTACTAAATAAGACAACAGAATCGTGCCAGATTTAATTAAAAAGTTGAGGTCTCGTCTGAAAGTTTAACTGAGGAATTTGAGATTTTAATGAAAAGTGAGAAACTCATTATGTGCTGGTCAGGTATGTGCACCTAATTAAACACGTCCTAAAGATATTGACACAGCGGTCACATGCACACATCAATGAAATTAAATGGTCAAGTGAATCCCATGAATTGTCAGTTTAAGGTGTTCAAGTGGGTTTTTGGAACATGGAAGCTGGTTTGTTGATGGTTTACCAGCCCTAATTATAGGCTTAATTAGCCCTAATTAAATATAGTTTAGATATAAGCTGGCTTGCTGGTCTTAGCTGGTTTAAAATGGTCTCCCAGCCTGGCCAAGTTGGTCTAGCTGGACTCCTAGCTAAAAAGTCCTCAAAACCACTTTAAAACCAGGCAACTTAGGCTGGTTTCAGATGTTCAGATATTAAAAAAAATTATTATATTTTGGTCACAAATTAACAAATTATTTCTAATTTGTTTCCTCTTTTAAGCAAATCATGAGCACACTATAAGGGCTCAACGATAAGGATTTTTTCTACTGGCCCAACTTGCCCTGTCAAAATTGGCCCCACCACAAAAACATAAAGTAATAAAGTTATTGTATTTGTTTGTTTTTGACCCATAACCAGCTCTACCAGGTCAAAACTAAGTCTACCATCTGGTAATCCTTATAAAAATAAAGAGTTCACTTAAAAACGAAAATTGTTTCATCATTAACTCAACTTCATACATTTATAGCAGAATATCCAAGCTGCTCATTTCCATACAATGAAAGTGAATGGTGACCAAAATAATTTTTTGTAAATAATGACTTAAATTCTGCTCAAAGCTATCATAAAACTTCAGAATATAGTGCATAAATCAAATGGACACTTTTATGATGCACTTTTGTCCTTTTATGGCACTAGACAACGATAGTCCCCATCCACTTTCACAGAGCATTGTCTCATTTTGCTGTGAAAACAGACTGACGGTTGAGTAAATGATGATAAAATACTCATTTTTTGCTTGAACTATCCCTTTAACCGCCTAAATTAGCTTAGACCAGCTAATGACCAGCCACAAACCATGTAAAACCACCTTCCACCTTGATCTGGCTTTAGCTGGATTTCCCAGCAGGGACAGCAGCCCAATCTCATCTGCTCCAAAAACAGAGACACTTCCAGGTTCACGTCCTAGATTCCCTCCAGTTACACACACACACACACACACACACTAAATGATGTGTGTTTGCAAGGCCCACCCTCAAATCCAGCCAGACTCCACTTGCCATAAACAAATTACTGAAGATAAATGAGCACCTGGTGTCCTCTCTCTCTCTCTCTTTCTCTTCCTCTCTCTCTCTCAACCCGTTCATTGAATTAGAGTGCCCTGTAAAGCATGTTTTATTATAAGTTTGCACGTCGGGCTCCAGAAGGGGGCTGTTCTTCCTGCACCTCTGGCCCCGACACAAGAGCATCGACTGGGGCAGAGCTGTGGACGGCCTGGGAGTCCATAAAACAAATCGTAAAGTGCTCGTCTGCAGACACTACCAACCGCCTGCATGTGTGTTTCTTTTCTGTCTCACTTTCTCATAGTTTTTAGTGTCTGAAGGCCCCAATATACTGCAAGTGAAATAATTTCAAACAAAATCAGGCCGAAACAAAGTTTGTTTGGAGTTCAAGGTGAAGATCAAGGTGAATTGTACTTTTAGTCTTCCCGGGAAACATGTAAGTATTTTCTGTTGCTTCTGAAGGGCATTACTAAATGAAAAAAATCAGAAAAATTTGGACATCTTCATCCTGTTCAAAAGTTTCAGTGAATGTTTGAATCTTTTTTAATAGTTGTGTTTGAGTCCTTCAATTGTCCTCAGTGTGAAAAGATGGATCTCAAAGTCATACAGTCACTGCTGAAGAGGGTTCAAATATGCAAAAAATGCTGGAAAACTGAAGAATTTTCTGATTTTTCTGAAGAACATTGGTCAGTTTACCTGCTCAGAACAAACAAGGGACTCAAGAACAACCATCACACAACAAAAAAACAGCAGTGGATCATCCAGGGAATGACACCCAGTATTAAGAATCAAGGGTTCATAAACTTTTGAACAGGGTCATTTTTATAAATTCAGCTATTTTTTGTCTTGTGGACTATATTTTTTATGTAAAGTATCTTATTCAGGACAGTACTAAATATAAAACAACATGCATTTTGTATGACCCCTATTATTTTGTTAAAATTATTCACATTTTCACAGATTCTGCAAGGGGTGTGTAAACTTTTGAGCAATACTGTAGTTTAGATAGAAGCTGGCTTGCTGGTCTTAGCTGGTTTAAAATGGTCTCCCAGTCTGGCCAAGTTGGTCTAGCTGGACTCCTAGCGTCTCGGTTACGTATGGTAACCCTCGTTCCCTGAAGGAGGGAACGGAGATGTACGTCGGACGTCACCGACGAATTGGGATCACTTCTGGGAGCTCCTATCAGCTTCGAGATATAGAGAACGGGCCAATGGCCATTGGCGTGCGAGATTTGCATCGTAGGAGGCAGACCCAGCCCTAGCTTTTCTCTGTCTAGTCCGCGCTCTGCGGACTTACGTGGACAGAACGGGAAGGAAAGGAAAAGCACAGAACCGACCGAACATCTTCTCAGCGAGAAGAACACCAGTTGACGAACAGGTTCCACTTCAACGCATAGAGGCGCCTCGTAGAGGGAGCTTTAGCGGAAGTGATGGTGTCTACCACAGCCTGTGGTAGGCCACCTAGAACCTCCGCGTCCCATCCAGGGACCAGACATGGAGTTTCCAGAGGTCCGGACGCGGGTGCCATAGGGTGCCCCGTCTCTGAGTCAGGAGGTCCTTCCTCAGAGGAATGGGCCAGGGAGGTGCTGTCGCGAGAAGCACTAGTTCCGGGAACCAAGTCCAGTTGGGCCAATACAGAGCAACCAACAGGACTTGCTCCTCGTCCTCCCTGACCTTGCAGAGTCTGTGCAAGAAGGCTCACTGGGGGAAACATATACTTGCGTAGGCCCCGGGGCCAGCTGTGTGCCAGCGCAAACGAGCCGAGGGTCCCCTTGGTCAGGGAATAAAACAACCGGCAGTGGGTCGTGTCCGGGGCGGCAAACAGGTCTACCTGTGCGGTCCCGAAGCGACTCCAGATCAGCTGGAACACCTGGGGATGGAGTCTCCACTCTCCGGGGAGCACTGGCTGTCGTGAGAGCTTGTCGGCCGCACAATTGAGCAGGCCCGGAATGTGAATGGCACGAAGCGACCTCAGATGCTTCTGACTCCATAGGAGGAGATGGCGGGCGAGTTGAGACATGCGACGGGAGCGTAGACCACCCTGTTTGTTGACGTACGCAACGGCCGCAGTGTTGTCCGTACGGACCAGAACGTGCTTGCCTAGTATCAGCGTTTTGAAGCGGCCCAGCGCAAGACGAACTGCTAACAACTCGAGGCAATTGATATGCCATTGCAGTTGAGGCCCCGTCCACAGACCCGAAACTGCAAGCCAGTTGTACGTGGCACCCCAGCCGGTGGATGAGGCATCCGTGGAGACAACAGCATGCCTGGACACTTGTTCTAGGAAAACTCCTGCCCGTAGAAACGAAGGGTCCGACCACAGGCTGAAGGTTTGGCTGGGAGTGGCAAGGCTTTGTGGCGTCACACACTGCCTACCTCACCTCCTTCCTCAGCGGGGAACAAGAGTGGCGAGGCATAGCGTCACGCACTGCTGTCCTCACACCGCTGAGAAGAGGGGAATGAGAGTGGCGAGGCTCCCCGGAGTCGCACACTGCCATTCTCGCCCTCTTGTGGGGAGGGGAATGAGAGCGGCGCGGCTTCATAGCGTCACACGCTGCCATTCCTGAACTCCCGAGACCCAGAGGTATTGGAACTGCTCTTAAGAATTTGGGTACCACTGGCTGTAACACCAGTGGCGGAACAAAATTTAGCAATGATTCTCCACCCGGCCCTCCTCCGGGGGAAGAGCAGCTTCAACCAAGTCCGGGTCACCCGTCTCAGCTGACTGGCAGCCAAGACGGGTGGCATCGTGGGATGCCCATGGCGAGCAGACTGAGGGGTTCCATCTGCTTTGCACTGTGGAGGACTGCTGCACAGTCACCGACAGTGTCGCCGAAAAGGGTCACCTTGTGAGATGTGAGCATCGAGAAAGCATACTCTGGCGACGTCTCACACCCCTGCAAGGTAGCCCAAGGGTGTTTCTGGACCAGGGTGGACATCGTCTAGCCAAGGGCCAGCGCTGTGACTTTAAATGTAAATCCGTCACTGTGCGCAGCTCAACCTCGGCTCAGAACTACCCTCGTGCACTAAGAGCGCAGGGCAGAGGTGGCCTGCCAGTGGCACTGCCACCTCACCGATGAGGGTAGTGAGAGAGAGGAAAACTTTATCCAGATTATATCCCCATTGGCACCCCATATTTTGGCACCAAATAGTTCCACACTGCCAAAGCTTTCCAATGCACATCCGGGAAAAAGGCAAGGGGGCTGGCAAGGCGATTTACGCGTTGCACTACGCCTCAGCCACCCGGGAAAGCATGGCTGTCAAGTCTGAATCTGATTCAGCATGAGCACACACCATCATAGTCAGAAACTCAGCATCATCTTCATTTCCAGCTTATAACAGCCCTCTCTCCGCTGCAGAGTTTGACATCTGTCCTCTGCTAGAGCCCCAGATGAAACGCTAGGTCCCCTTTATTTTTATTATTATTATTATTATTTTTTTGGAACCAGCAATCCCACCTGTAAGCTACCAGCAGGCATGTAAGACCGTGAGTGTGTCCGTCGAGACGGCACATGGCGCGCTGAACACTCAAGCCCCTATGAAGAAGGCAAGACGAACAACGCGCCGACGTGGTCATGCTCTCATGAGAGAACATGAACCACCCACGAACACAGTCTCAGCATGCTTGCGATGCGATAGAGGAGTGAGGGCCCACAAAGATGTACTCGGCAGGGAAGCCCCACTGTAATCCTCAGGTCACCAAGGCTTATTAGCCGAAGTAGCCTCTTTCTGGTGCACCAGAAAAGAAACTAGATCGGGGAATAGGCGAAGGGACTCAACCCCGTTTGAGGTTAAGTCTCGACCGCGCATCTAAAGCGCAGAGTGACGCGCTGGGTTGCCGTGAAAACCCGCGCTGTCAGCCAGCAGCTAGACGGCACACGGCACGCTGAACACTCAAACCCTCACGAGGAAGGCGAGACGAACAACGCGCCGACGTGATCCCGTTCTCCTGAGAGAACATGGATCACCCACGAACGCAATCTCAACATGCTTATGCGAGAGGGATCGTGGCCGTCAAAGGACAGGAAACAACCGCATCCAGAAACGCACGGGTGGAATGACGTCTCGAAAAAGACGCAGTGTCACACCCGCGCTGCTCTTTTAGAAGAAATCTCTTTTAAATGTGCTGAAGCACCCAGGAACGACCGCGGCAAAACACAGGAGAGTAGTGCAGCCTGTGTATGCACTCACCGTTGGGAACGCCCTCACCAAACCAACAGTGCTGTAAAAACAGCAGTTTATCACTGTATCAGTGAGCTCGCGGCCACCGCTGATCGTGCCTTCTCTTCCAGCACTCAAAGAAGCATCTTCTCTCGTTCTCTCTCTTTCTCTCTCTGCTGAAGCAGGAACAGTCTCCTTCATCAACACCGTGTTCGGCTCCGAAGTGAATGACAATAGTCGCTGCATTCGCCTCCTGTTTATACCCGCAGCGCGGGGCGGAGTGCGAGATGCAAATATCTCTATATCTCGAAGCTGATAGGGGCTCCCAGAAGTGATCCCAATTCGTCGGTGACGTCCGACGTACGTCGAACGTGACCGACTGAAAGGAAACTGAAGAATCCTCAAAACCTCTTTCAAATTAGACAACAGACCAGATTGGGAGACCAGCTATAACCAGCAAGCTAACTTAGGCTATAAAAAATATGTATATTGTGGCCACAACTTAACAAATAGTTACTAATACGTCAGGACGTTTTACTAATTTGTTTCCTTGTTTAAAGTAAATCATGTGCACACTGTCAGGGCTCAACGATAAGGATTTTTTCTACTGGCCCAACTTGCCCTATCAAAATTGGCCCCTCCAAAAAAAAAAGTAATAAAGTTACTATCTTCATTGTTTTTGACCCATAACCTTAATAAATAAGATTGTGACACCAAAAACTACTAGCCTAACTCAAATAAATTTCAGTAAACTGTCGATAATAAAATAAGAATCAAATTACGAGCAATAGCACAAATACAATAGAACAAACATACAAATAAAATAAACACTGCTTTTCATGTTTTTCAGGTGAGTCTAACAGTAATTTTCAGGTAGAGAAACAGAAATAATCCAATGTAAAGTAGCACTGCATAGTCTTCACTGTATAAATTAAATATTGATTAATCCTTATTAAAGTTACAAAATGTATTCAGTCAAGAGCAGTGAGTGATTTTGTTGTTGGATTAACATTAAAGCAAAGACAGCATGATTATTAGGCTGCTGTCACTTTAAGAGATGCACGGATCCATTATACTGTTACGCATGCGTTTTCTTTCTCAACTGTTTATGTTCACTTAAGATATAACAGACTATGTTTACTAGGATACTCAGCGAAACATCCTTTGACAAAATTTTGTCCGTTCAAGCACAAGACGTGAAAGAGTAACGCTAACGCTGTCTGAGAAACGGTTTTCTGGGTGCGTGCTTCAGATGTGCGCACACAAAACTTCTCACATTATTGAATTGAGTTATCTTTCACGTCTTCCTGCGCTTGAATATGTAAATTGGCAAGGCTTAAAACTACGTGCAAATGATAAACTTTGTGATGCAGAGGAATTGGGCTACTTTTAAGGCCACATCCACACAAAGCCAGAGCTTTCCCTATCCAATCTTTTTTTTCCCTCGTCTCAGGAAATATCTGCGTACACATGAAACCACTGAAACCGATGTAGTATACATGCCAGACCACTAGGTGGTGCTGTAATTCTGCCACAGAAATACACTAAAAACGGAGAAGAAGACTTGGAGCATGCGCGAGACGTGGTGTGAGGACATCACCGGTTCACAAAATATACAGATTGGCTGTACACACTAAAACGCAAGGGAGTCGGTTTCAGATTTATCCACTCTGGGACCCCGTTTCATAAAATACTGGTTTCAGGCTCCCAAAACGCCAGGTCCGTCTGGACAAAACGCTGATACGATACATTTTTACGTATACAGCTAAACGCATCTCCGTGTGGACGGGGCCTAAGTTTTAAGATTTTTTACCACGGCTTGATTTTCACCCCCATACATGCGATTTCGGCACTTCAACACCCCCAAAACACCTCCCAGACGTACAAATTCAGTAGAGAATTCGGCTGCCCGACTGAGAAAAACGCACTGGGCTATTTTTGACTGGCCATTGGGCTACTTTTGTTGCACAGACCTGGCAACCCTGTCAATCGGGAGAGTGACAATTGCATCAACTGTCCCGAGCGACATTTACGCCGACGTTTACATCAGGCAGTCCTCATTGTTGAGTATGCTGAATATAATAATTAGTTTCCACATTCTACTAAATCGTGCACACAATATAATAATTTGTTCCTTTGTTTTGGGAACAAATTTGTACAACATGGCCAATCTAGGGAACAAACTATTATATCATGCGCACAACTCAATAAAAAGAGGGAACAAATTATTGTGTCGTACACAATTTACTTAAAACAAGGGAACAAATTAGTAAAACAGGCTGACGTCGCGGTTTGTTAATTTGTGGCCACAATATACATATTTTTTTCTGGGGCATCTGAACACCTGAAACCAGTTTAAGTTGGCTTTATAGCTGGTCAGGCTGGTCTGTTATCGAGAGAACGTTTAATTCTTAGTTCATGACCACGATGTATATATTTTTGTCTGCATGTCATGTGCAGGGCTCCGTAGTACGGTTACTTATCGATGCAAAGTCCTCAAAAATGCTAAGATGCTGATATTGTCCCAAAACATCAGAATGAGACCAAGACATTACCGGACTTCTTCTGGTTCTCTCCTTCACTCTTATTCTCTTCGAGGGCACGCCTGAGGGCCAGCAGGCAGAGTATGACATTTTCTCCAGAACAAATGAAGGCTCTCTCTCTCCAGCACTGGGTTTTCTTTAACCCTGACATTTGGCAGTAATTGGTGGACTGTGTCTCTGCGTCCTCCTCTCCATTCTGAGCAGGTCTCATGTCCGGAGATCACCACACACACTGACACACTTGCACAAACAACGAACACACTCACAGACTCTTAGACGTGTTTGTCAAAAAAAAAAAACTTCACTCAAGGCATTTCCACTGCAAAGGGCTTTTTGAGGAAACAGTTTCTTAAAATACACCAGAGTGTCCCAACAGTGTCCTTGAAGAAACTACTGAGTGTTCGAGACAAGGCTGATGGTTTTTAATGTGCTTATTGATCTACAGAACTACTTTTTGTTTGTGCCTCCAACAAAAAAGTTTGTCCATAAAAAATCTCCTGAAACTTTATCTGGAATGGCTTTGTTCCGAAACCTGTAAAAGAAAGTTGCTGCCTTAAATGTGCAACAAGGATCCCAGAGTACATGCGAAAAAAATAAAAATTGTTAAATACGATTAAATATGGGCTATTTTACCCAATATATGCATGTAATGTATCTTTAAGTTTATTGTAGTACCATGTTATTAGCTTAGCAACATGCAAATATCAAACTCTATTGGAATCAATTGTGAGCGAGGAGTTTCTTTCAATGTAAGCATTCCGAATCAGACACTTATAAGGTTCCCTCAGTTACATTCCAGTTCACTTAGAAGGCAGCTGCCCATGTAGACAGTAGACAGCAAGGGAGCTCACTGTGCTTTTGAACAGAGAGAGGTCTTTATAGTGTGGCATATCAAGATTCATTTTAGCTGACTGCCTGAAGGGGTAAAACCTGGAGTTGTGACGGCTCTGGTTTATCTGCTAAAAACACACGCGCCTGCAGGAATGAAAAAAATCACAAATGAAATCTCAATTGTTTCTCCTAGACAGCAATGAGATTAAATGGAGAGCAAATGGAGACTTTTTGCTTCAAGGCGATGCGTTTCCTGACACTGTGATTCTGGCACTTTAAAATCATTGCTCTGTTCGTGCAGCTCGACATGTCAACTGCGTGCTCGATGTTGTGAGTTTGGCGGAGAGGTAGGTTGAGTACCCAAAAACTGTATGCAAGTAAAAGTACAAGTACTTATAGAACTATTTACTCAAAGTAAAAGTAGGGATACACGATATATCAGGCACCATATCGGTATTGGCTAATATATGTTTTTTTTTTATGTTATCGGCCCGATAAAAAAATTTCACCAATATATTAAAGCTGATAAATAATGTATTATTTCATTCAGCTGAGAAACTTCAGATGCGCACTGTTCACCATCATAGTTTTGAATTGCTTGAAATATAATTGAAATCACTTCAAAAAGGAAAATACAGTGAAGTGCAACATGTGCAGCACAAGTCTGTCATATAGGCTACATAAAATTATAATGAGAACATCATGGCTTTTAATGGTGAGACTTTTTGTTTTTGTAATCAGGCTCTCAAAAATTATATAAAATTTAATTATGAGTGTTAGTGAGATGACGAGGAGAGGATCACTGGACTAAAAATAACATTTCCCCCGAAAGGATCCTAATGCTAGGAATGTGGTTATTTATTTTCAACAATATGAATGTCTCAGTTGAGCATTATTTATTTGTATTCGGTACATTTCACTGTGTATTCTTTGGTAAATCAGTCGCAATTTCGGTGCAATCATGTAAGTAACTGTGTTAATTCTAATGCCTGATCTGAGATCAGTGATTTCTGATATGATGCATGTACCGTCAGATGTTCTTTGTCTATGTGTCAGTAAATCAAACCAGTGACTAAACGTTTAACTTCACACTGTTTCTCTTGTAATAGTAAAAACGTGCTTTAAATACGTGCTGTAAAAAGTTTTTGAGAGGGTTTCACATGTAATACTTAGCTATTTCATATGTAAAGATGTTAGCCAATCACAGCAGTGGGTGTTTACACTGAGGTCTCACAGCAGCCAATCACAGAAGGTGGTGTTTACACTGAAATCTCACAGCAGCCAATCACAGCAGTGGGCGTTTACACTGAAGTCTCACAGCAGCCAATCACAGCAGTGGGCGTTTACACTGAGGTCTCACATCAGCCAATCACATCAGTGGGCGTTTACACTGAGGTCTCACATCAGCCAATCACATCAGGGGGCGTTTACACTGAGGTCTCACATCAGCCAATCACATCAGGGTGTGTTTACACTAAAGTCTCACAGCAGCCAATCACAGTAGGGGGTGTTTACACTGAAGTCTCACAGCAGACATGCCCCTTCACACAGAGAGTTCAGAGCATAGGGCTAAAATCAGTGTAGGAAAAATGCCTTTTATTTCTAAATTATGACAATTTTTGATGTAAAAATCATACTAACATTATAAGTGCACCACAGGAAACATAAAACAATGCAGTTCATGACCCCTTTAAACTAGCAATGGAAGGCAGAAAAGATGGGATGAGAGTTTGGAAACAATAATTACTTGCCCATTCCATTTGGTGTCGTAAATGGAGCAGAAATTGCACACAAGAATCCAAACTCAAACAAGCATTTGACTCTATTTACTTTCTTAATGGTTTAATTGTGCATGATTCACTGGTGCATGTTATTCTAAAGAAACAAAAAGTTTGCTTTAGATCTCCTGCTTCTCAGAACAAAAATCTCTCCCAGTAATCTCACAAGTGTCTCCATTAAGTCTCCAAAGCTACGAGAGAGCAATAAACTGCTCCTCCGGGTGTCTAAATAGCTCACTTCCTAGAAGGTAATAATGGGACATGTTTAAAGACAAACAAAGGCGTCGTGGTTCCGAAGCAGCAAAGAAATCATTTCCCCAGGTCGTCAGCGGTACGGAGGCGTTGTAAAATAATTACAGCTCTTGTGCGTCTGACCGGCCACAAGACAAATTATAATAACACCCTGTGAATATCCAGAGTGCTTATAATGCATTAAGAAAGCAAGATGATTGTTGATGGTGCTTAAACTGATGAGATTTAATGACAGGAACCTTACTATAACTCAGTTTCTCTCAGAGACTGTGCTAATGTCACAATGCAAATGAGGCTAAAGTTTATTTAATGGCTCATGTATGTCGTTACAAACCCGTAAAACTTTCGTTCATCTTTTTGATGAAATCTGAGAGATTTCTGTCCCTCCATTGACAGTCTATGCAATTACCACTTTACCACTTTAAAACGTTCATAAAGAGATCGTAAAAACGAATCCATATGAATTGAGTGGTTTAGTCGAAATTTTCTGAAGAGACTTGATTTACACGACGAAGAGGATTTTATTCACATATAAACATTGATCAGCGAACATAAACAGAAGCTCAACTGTACTTGACGCACGAGAACAAACCTCAAAGAGGTTGTTGAGTAGTTGTAAATCGCTCAGATTTCATTAAAAACATCTTCATTTGTGTTCAGAAGATGACCGAAAGTCTCACGGGTTTGGAACAACATGAGAGTGAGTAATTAATAATAATTTTCATTTTTGGGTGAACTAACCATTTAAAGCAGGATGCAAAAGTCAAAAATAACTAGACTAACAACATAGACTTGCGTTTTGTGACTTTTAAAGAATGTAAGGACACATTTGATTAGATCATCAATATGAAACACGGCCATATGGCTCTTGTTTGCAATTACACCTGGCTGGGGAAAATGGAGCAGCTCTACAATATGTTGCATTACCGTCAACATTTATGATGATGAATTCACAGGTGAAGGTCGATTATGAACCAGTAAATGGTTTCAAAACAGCCAACGGATGCATGGATGTTGGGTTTGTCAAGGCCTTCAAGCTCAGTAGCTTACAGACCATGCCTAAAACCCATTCAATTCATATTATATTTGAAGGACCGTCAACTGCAGAACAGCTTTACTGTCCACTGTAAAATCCACAGCTTTATAGGAGAATCATCTTTACGGTTTGCACATAAAATGCTACTTGCTCACATATGACTCAATGGACTAAAATACTAAAACTGTCTCTTTTAAGAAGTGTTATTTAAAGGTGTTTACGCCTAAAAAATTGTCACCATTTTTCATTGTGGCCTCACACGTACATGCACACTTCAAAGCTTGAGAAATCGAGTTAACTTTGGCGACTGGGACTTCATTTTAAATGCTAAATCCTTTCCTGTTACTGGACACCTCAAAGCCACAATTTAGACAGCTAATCTGCTTTAATGCCTAAATGTTTTTTTTCCAGGGGGAAACATGGACAGAGAGGCCGCCTACGCACTAAAGTTTATGCCGTGAATCCACTGACTTTAGAGATGGATGTAGAGGAAAAACGCAAGGGATTGCAACATGCATAATGTGATCACAGGTTTTCTAACTTTTGCTTCAATACACTTGTAGAACATTAGACAGACAGCTCTAACTGTGCTTTTAGAAATCCAATTTGCTGTATCCCGTTTGCTGTATTTCAACTTCATATGTACATTGTACTTATTTAGCCTATTTTTACATTTAGATTACCTTTGGCGTCACTGAAAAAGCTCCCATCGAAAAAAAAATGCTCACTTGAAAAAAATCCCATCAATTTCAGGTTACATTTGTTGCATTTACACACACACATATATACATATATGTTAAATGCAATCTTTAACAAATCTCACAATGAAATGTCCATTTTCATTTCAAAAAGGACCTTTTGCATTATCATCCATCAAATCATCTGTCATATTGTGTAAGCGCCAGTGTTACCCAACTAAGCAAAGCACAAAACAAAGTGATTCACTAAATTGAATCGTGAATCAGCTTGTTCAGGCGGTTCATGCAAGTAAACCATTCAGTGATCAAACAAATGATTCAGTGATTCATTTCAGTTCCTTTACAGAAAAGCTGTGTTCGAAATCGCCCCCTATACCCTCCTTCACTACTCCCTACATTACTCCACTAATATAGTTCACTTGAGGGAGTGAATAAAAACGAGTGAGTGAATTCGGACACTGAGTGCACCGGAAGCGGCTGCCGCTTTTGCATAGTTTGTGCTCATTTGAAACTTAGCAAACTGGCAGCTCCAGTAGTGATGAAAAGATTTATCTTGAACTCTGCCATGGAACAAAATTTAACAGTGATTCAACCATGACGTTGATTCAAATGTCCACTGGGTAAACCCAGCCAAAGTAGTACTGAAGCTTGTTGGTGGAACCCTAACCGATCCCTAATCAATGGGTCAAGGTTTGGCTAGTTAGCTAGTAAATGCTGTATCATCCAGCTGCAGAATGTCAAAAAGTAGGCCTATCTGTGTACTTCTGAGTGGTGATGCATTGCCCTAAATACTGTCATGCGAACGAATAGCTCTCTCCAGGTAACACAGACCTCTTTGGCCCAGACAGAGAAAGAGTGGACGGCTCTGAGAGGCTCTTGTCCTTCAAGCTTACCGGCTTTGCCCTGGTCACAGCGAGACAATAGCTCTAAACGTGAGGCTGAGAATGATTTGTTGGTGACTTGACCTTTCCAGCACTTCAGAGGGGCTCTTTTAGTGACAGAGAGAAAGCAAGAGAGAGAGAAGGCTATCTGTGCGGCACGGCAGCTCAGCGGAGAGCTGTTTGGCTGCTATCTGGATCAGATAAGATTCCTCTGTATTCAGGGCGGCACAGCCTGGGGAGAGAGACGCGGCCGGGGGGCAGAGAGGGACTGCTGCCAGACGGGGAGTGAAATAATGTTATGTGCGCTAAACAGAGGCGAACAGAGACAAACATGGATGTTGAGCTGTTGCGTTGCATGTATTATGTAGTGGAGATTGTAGAGAGTTCCTCTTTCTGCCTGTTTCTGCAGGAGAAAAACAAGAGTAACCCGTTCCAAGCGGGATTTGAACCGGCGTCTCTGGCATGGGAGGTGGGCACGTTAACAAGGACGCTCATCCTTCTAAACCTCACTCCCAACCGGGTCACGGCACCAAATGTAACTGGTACTATTCAACCCACTCTGAGTGGGATTCGAACTTGGGTCTCCAGTGTGGGAGGCAGGCACACTAACAAGGACACTAAAGACCGCAGCCGCTAGCGTCATTCGCTAACGCGCCTCTTGAGGCCAGGGGAGTGAGGTTCACATGCACAGCTGTCACTGGCCTATGTCCGTTATCCTCATCCCCTAAACCTCACTCCTATCCGGGTCACGGCACCAAATGTAGCTGGTCCTAATCGACCCACTCCGAGCAGAATATGAACCGTGGTCTCCGGGGTGGGAGGCGGCTGCGGTCTTTAGAGTTCTTGTTAGCACAGCCGCCTCCCACCCTGGACACACCAAATGTAACCGGTCCTATACGACCCGCTCTGAGTGGGATTTGAACCTGTGTCTCAGTTGTGGGAAGTTGGCACTATCAAGGACGCTAAAGACCTCAGCCTCTAACGTCAGTCACTAGTGCGCCTCTTAAGGCCAGCGGAGTGAGGTTTACATGCACAGATCTTAATGGCCTACGTCTGTTATTGTCTCATTGATATATAATCTACAAGCATTGATTGTATACGTTATTTGTTAGATACAGAGGGAAATATTACACCTCAGATGTTGCTCTTTCATGGCTTCTTAGAGTATTATGCAATGTGGATTGCAGCTAAGATCATTTGCCCTCTGAAAAATTGGTGAGATCAACTTGAGTTCATATTGAGATAACTTATTTGGTATGTCTAAGCAGTTTGAGATGTTGAGATCTCTTCTAAAACTCTTGCGGAGACACATTTGGGATATTTTTCAACAGGAGACTTTGAAATTCTTAATGTTATCTTACTGCTATCTAGGAGAAACATGCGATGTAAATGGACCTAAAAATTGGGAGAAAAAAAAAAAAAGAGTCTTGTGGTTTAAAAAAAAAGTTAATGAGGTCTTAAAGATTTAATATGTGATTTCTTCTTTGCAACGAGTGTTTATCCTAAAATGTATGCATGTGTCTAATTGTTCAGTCAGGTAATGAGGGTGAAAATGGGTGTTTAGTCCATGTATGTTAGCTTTGAGGCTAACATATATATGCTAGAGCTAGTAACTTTTAGCACACATTACACAATCGAACAGTCTTTCTCTTCCAGGTAAACAGAGTTGTGATGAAAATAGTGATGGTGATGACATCATCTCGCCCTCAGGAGCATATGCAAATTTTTGGCCAATAAAATGCTGTCAAGAAAGAGAGTGTTCCTCCAACTAATATAATTTAACTAGGACCAACAGCAAGAAATGGTTAACAGCTCTGATGTTAAATATAAGGCTGTTGGCTAATTAAAAAGGATGAGTATCACCCCAACTGTTTTAAAAGGTTGTCTTAAGAGATTTTATTTGTGATTTTTTTTTCTAACAAGGAGTGTTTATCCTAAAATGAATGTGTATGCATGTGTCTAATTGTTCAGTCAGGTAATGAGAGTAATTTACATTTGTTTTGAACGACTCTGAAGTGATTTATGAATGGTAATGAAATAAAGAGTGAGACGATAACGGTGCAGAGAGGAATGTGAAGAGGAAGAGAAGACAAAAGACAATGAATGGAGTGCAGAGAGAGAGATGCTTCAAACGGAAAAGGAAACAAAAGAAGAAGGAAACGAGGCTCTTTGGCAGCCGGTGCATGGTGTCACAGGTTCAGCAGAGTTTAAGCAGCGGCTCTGGGAAATATTCCTGGATGGAGTGGTGCTTCACACATGATGGGAGATTCTCTCCTTCCTGTGCTTAGATCGGATGACAAGGTCACACTAGCGGACATGAATAAACCTGGTTCTGCGCTACACTTTGAGTCGAGTCCAGCCCAACTCAAACAGAGAGAGAGGCTGGCACACAACACAACAATGCGATGCATTAGTTATGCTTAGTAGCACATGCTGGCTGTTACCAATGCTGGAAAACAGAGGAAAAAATCCTTGCTGAAGGACACAGGAATTTTGAAAAGAATAGCTTATGGACTGAATTAATAGTCATTCTGCATTATTAACGAAAACAAAGTCTCCTGTAAAACTAGATTTTTATATTTTCAGAAAAATGCCTGTCCATGCAAAATGTGCCAAAATTATGCTAATGTGTCACGGGTGGATGCTACAGTCTGTCATGGATGCTAACACCCGCCATTTTATATATAATATATACATTTTTCAGTTGTAGTCTTTTAAAAAGGCATCTGAAATAATAAACTAAGTGCCATGTAGTGTTTTTCGATACATATCGATACTCAAATATCTGAAATGCTTCCAAAACTTATTTTCCACAGAATAGACACACAAGACCAGCGTCTCTTTCTCTCTCTCTCATCTCTCCGACAGCGAGTGACACACAAACCCGCCTCCCCTCTCTCACTCGCTTCATTTGCACTGGATGAATATGGTTGGTGTTTGAATTTCGGCGTGGAGATTGCGTGTATTGCGCATAATTTTACTCATTCCCGCAGATTTTGTGCTCACACCCAAAGTTCAGCACATAAAGCCGCCTCTCAGCACTAAATTGAGTTCTTTTTCGCTGCTTATTGCACTTAAACAGTAAAAAACAAACAAAATAATGTCAAAATGCCGGCCTTGGCAAGTATTCACATAAACACAGTCAGTTCTGTTTTAAGTGAACATAAACAGTTGAGAAAGAAAACGTACGTGTAACAGTGTAATGGATCCGTGCGTCAGCTCTTAAAGTGACAGCAGCCTAATAAACCCGCTGCCAAATTATAAGATAATATTAAACATACACTATATAGCCAAAAGTTTTGGGATGCCTGCCTTTACATGCATATAAACTTTAATGACATCCTATTTTTAATCCGTAGGATTTAATATGGAGTTGGCCCACCCTTTGCAGCTATAACAGCTTCAACTCTTCTGGGAAGGCTTTCCACAAGGTTTAGGAGTGTGTTTATGGGAATTTTTGACCATTCTTCTAGAATGCATTTGTGAGGTCAGGCACTGATGTTGGACGAGAAGGCCTGGCTCTCAGTCTCCGCTCTAATTCATCCCAAAGGTGTTCTATTGGGTTGAGGTCAGGACTCTGTGCAGGCCAGTCAAGTTCCTCCACACCAAACTCACTCATCCATGTCTTTATGGACCTTGCTTTGTGCACTGGTGTGCAGTCATGTTGGAATAGGAAGGGGCCATACCAAAACTGTTCCCACAAAGTTGGGAGCATGAAATTGTCCAAAATATCTTGGTATGCTGAAGCATTAAGAGTTCCTTTCACTGGAATTAAGGGGCCAAGCCCATTTTATTGTATTTTATCATACACCACATAAAATAGGATGAATGATGAGTTACATCTTAGCAAACAAATCTCTCTTTTTTCAAACAGGTTTTGTCCTCATCTTTCATTGTTTGGTCAAACACTGTCGCCCCAAACTGTTGCACTCTATTAGAGAGTGTTTATACTCTTCAGGAACTCAACAAACCAGTGGTTGTCTCTGCACATTTAGCAATGGGAGAAAATAAGTATTTAAAGTCCAAAAAATTACACACTTCACCTTTATACATATATTACAGCAGTAAATTCCACGTATTTCGGACACGCTAGTCCAAACATTTATGTTTCTTCTCCTCTGTTCCATCTGCTACATTCATATTTCATGCATTACATTTTTTATAACTGCCTGTCCACTGTTCCAGGCGGCAGCTGTGATTGGCTAATCTTAAGGTTAGCTGTGCTCTGATTGGCTGGGTTCACATTAACAGTGATCTGTATGCTAGTTGGATGGATGGCCCACGTTTCCAGACCCCTGTTAGACCCCTGTCATTTGCTCTCTCCATCCGTCCATTCATCCATCTGTTCTCACCATCCTCCCACTACTGGTTTTTATTCCGGTATTTTGTGTACGGTACTGCTTCAACTACTAGTTTGTGGTGCTTATCGCTGCAAAATTTGCTGCCACAATCCTAGTGTTGTGACTAGACGTGGCTTTGTGGTTTCTAAAGTGACTTTAGTGAATATTTCAATAATCACTCTAAATATTTGAATCATCAATTAATCAATCAATACATTCCTTCAGTAAATTACTCTTTAAAGATAAAACATGAGGCATTAATCTGAGGGAAAATATTTCTATCATTTTTATAATAAAATAGCAAGTTTGCACTGCTACAAGTGTTAAGAAACATTTTTTTTAAATGTTTTTGAAACAATTCAAAATGCATTGCTTACTAAAGCTGTATTTATTTGATTCAAAATAAAATAAAAACAGTAATATTGTGAAATTATTACAATATAAAATACATGGCAAAGCCAAAATTTCACCATCATTACTCCAGTCTTCAGTCACATGAGCTTTCAGAAATTATTCTAATATGCTTATTTAGTGTTTAGGAAATATTTCTTATTATCAGGGTTAGGGTTAGTTTCTTATAATTATGCATAATTTACTGTTATTACTATAGTAAGTACACGTAGTAACGTGTAACTACGTCACCTTAAAATAAAGTGTTACTAGTATACAACCAATGTAGATCGCAATCTACATTGGTTGTATACTATAACATTATGTGCATTATGGGTATAAATCAGTGATATGTGAGACCCTGGACCACAAAACCAGTCACAAGTCGCACAAGTATATTTGTGGCAATAGCTAACAATACATTGTTATACTGTCATATTAGTAATATGCGTTGCTAAGGACTTCATTTGGACAACTTTAAAGCAGATTTTCTCAATATTTGTCACCCTCAGATTCCAGATTTTCAAATAGTTTTCAGCCAAAAACTGTCCTATCCCAACAAACCATACATCAATGGAAAGCTTATCTATTCATCGTTAAGATTATGTATAAATCTCAATTTCAAAAAATGGACCCTTATGACTGGTTTTGTGGTCCTTGGTGACATAAATGGAATGAGTGGGTATATACTGTATGGAATTAAATGCACCAACACTACAAAACACTATAAAATAGCTGAAACCCAAGTTACAAAAGCAAAACAACATGAAACATCATTCATAATCCATTTTACTTCTGTAATCAGTACTAATAGTGATGCTTGGCTTAGCAAACATTGTTAATGTACTGCTGAATTACTAGTAGCTACCTCTTCACACTTCTTTCCTGCTGTAAGATTTATCCCTCGCGTCTTAACTCAGCCCATGTGTGTCACTTCTATCCCTGAAGTGCTCCATCCCTCCCGATTTCTCTCTCTAAGCGGTTTTATGGCTCCGTATGAGCTGTGCGGAGAGCATTAGATGTCAGTGAAGCTGTAAACAGCATGTTACGGAGAGACACCGCTGCGGGAAGAAAGAAATATGAAGACCTGATAACTACCAGCCTTCCAGGAATCATTCCCATCTTAAACTAAGTTAACCTGTGGTCCCTTTTCCGTTCAGATCTTCCCTCCTTCTCTTTCATTCTCTAGCAGGATTTAGAAACTCTCAGAAGCAGGATCAGATGTGGAGGAACTGACAGGAGCGTTGTGAAATGCAAATAAGAAAATGGATTAAATATATAGACGTAATATTACAGCGTGTGATATTTCATGGGTGTGTTCAGGTTGTGACGGCATTGGCTCTACATCACAAGCAGGAGCTGTCGTGTTAAAGGTAATGTGTATTATTTTATCGTTCGCCAGACAAAAGAAGATAAATAAAATACATGTCCTTAACAGAACACATGACTTGAGTCTGTAGAACAAACATTGCAGGATAAATTATGCACTGAAGTTAAATACTAAGTACACCAACTATGAGCAAGAGTCGTTTATGCTCGCCCTAGCAAACACCAATGACCATTGGTTCATAAATCAGAAGCTAATACGTTTGACCTTGTGACCTTCCAGGGGTCGTGTTCATCTAGACTTGGATTGTCAATGCAGGTAATTACTAGCAGATTCACTGGAGTGTGTTGGGGGGAGTGTGAAGTGTGTGTCTGTGTGTTTGTGGTTTTGGTCTCTAGGGGGCTGTGAACCAGTCAGATCAGTGGCTCAGTGATGATCTCTGCATGTAGCGTGCTCATGAATTTACACCATCTGTCCTGAAATATTTATGAGGTTTCACTGGTACATATGGATTTGTCTGTCTTTGAATGTTAACATCTCTCTCCATTTAACCTGGATGGAGGAAAGAAAGGAAAGAAAAATCACAAATGAGATCTCTTTAATGTTTCAAGTGAGACAGCGAGAATAATACAGATAATATCTGTAATATTATGTTTAAAACTACCCAAACACAAAGGACTTCTATAGACTTACATTAGGAAAGGGCATATGCTTGTCTCATGATATGGCAAATTACATCGGTTGCTAAGAGAGGATTGGTCAATAATGATTTAAGGTGGGGTTTCATAGGCGGGGTTTCCATCCTAGGTGTATATGACTTCCTTCTTTCAGCTTAACACAATCGAAGTTATACAAAAAAATATCCTGACTCTTCCAAGCTTTATAATGGGAGAGAATAGAGTTTTTGAAGCCTAAAAAAGTGCATCCATCCATTATAAAAGTAATCCATACGGCTCCAGGGGGTTAATAAAGGCCTTCTCAAGCGAAGCTATGCATATGTGTAAGAAAATTATCCATATTTATAACTTTATAAACTATAATCACTGGCTTCCGGTAAGGGCTGTACACAAAGTCTAGTTCCGGCGGAACAGTGACCTCTGACCCGACACATGACATAATGACCAAGCAGCAACCTTCCGATCTCTCTCTTGAATCCAACACAGAAGTGACTTAAACTGCAATTCATCGACTGGCCACTAAAGACAGGCTCCAAAAGGGTGTCAAATCTGTATCGCCCCCATGTTAACTTTACAGCAGATATAAATGTTTACAGCCTGGTACAAAAAGTGTTTTTGGTCTGTACAGCTAATTTTGCCCTTTATGACAACTGTGAGGGGGGTGAATTTTTTATAACTCATCCGTTTAAATTATATCAAGCCTTAAAGTTCTGCATAATTAAGGGTGTGGCCATTTGGGTGACAGGTGGATTGCCGCTATGGTCAAGCTAGGCGGGCTTGGTTTCATAACCAGACATCTCAGCTCCACCCACATCCCGCCTCTTTGCCCATTTTCAGATGGCAAGGACAACTTTAGGTTTCAAAAATGCTCTTCAGAAACCTACAGGTGACGCCACGGACACTATGTCCATATTTTTTTACGTATTGACAGAAGTGCTGAGCAAAACAAAACACCGCTCACGAATTAGAAGTCTAAAACAAGAATGTGGAGTGCAGCTGCCGCTTATTATTACTCACACCACCGGCCTCGCCCCGATCTCACAGTCCCTCTGCCTCGACTGCTTGCCACATAGAAGTTTTAAAGAGAAATGTGGGAGGAGTTTGAGTTTTGAGTTTGTTGCCCAACTGTATTTGTTTGAACCGCGAGAGGTGTCTACTCTTACCGAAGCTTACACTACTCCTACATTCTACGTCATGCATCGGGTCAGAGGTCACTCTTTCGTCAGAACTAGACTCACTAACGGCCGTTACCAGAAGCCAGTCATTATAGTTTATAAAGTTATTTATACTTTATTAACCCCCTGGAGTCGTATGGATACTTTTATGATGGATGGATGCTTTTTGCAATTGGATGCAATGGAGGTACCATTCACTCCCATTATAAAGCTTGGAGGACAACCCTCTACTACACACACCATGGCAATAGAATAGGCATTGGTAATTAGAATTGGCAATATAATATTATATATATATATGATTCCACCAAATCAGCTTATCTTTGTGAAATGGCAGTTTTTTGGCACAGCTGAACTTATACTCTTAACATCAGTCAATCAAACAACTAAAACTAAACTAGTACTAGTACTTGGTAACCATGTATGAATGCATATTTGTCATTTTAACTGAACTTAGGACTGGTGGTGGTGCTTAAGATATTGTTGGTCATTCGGTGTTTCTGTAAAAAAAATAGATAATAGTAATTATTATTAAAAGATAATAATAATATGACTAATTCTACTACTAATAACAATATACAACACACTAAGGATTGATGATCTGCTGGGTTCATGAATATTAATCACGTTGTCAGCGTTCGCTCGAACTGATTTGCTGAAATCAAAACAGGAACAGTAATAGATGAGCGCCAGACAATGAGATTGCAGTTTGTGCATTAGTCCCGCCCACTACCGGAGAGACCGCTTATCTTCTGCTTGGTATTAAAAGCTCAATAATTCCAAATGAACTCCGTTATTTTGACAGGAAAATACAACAAAGAATATCGTTTACATGTAGCGCATCGATTCTGCGTGGTATGTAAGACTCTCTCTCTCTCTCTCTGAGTGTGTGTGAGAAACAGCGTTCTCAGCAAAGTGATGGTGAGTTGTGTGCCTTCACACTAGAGTTTACGGTACGTCAAATACAGGTACGCACGCATCCATTGAACTGAATTGAAATAGTACAGATTGCTTGACAGAGAGCAAAACTCTCAAGCGCTCAGAGTGTTCAGCAAGTGAAAATATATTTATGCTAAACTTATACTTAGCCTCTAACACACACACACTGGTGAGTAAAATCTAAGAATTTATTAGCCATGGCTAATGATATGGCATCATTCAGTCACCCAGAGTGAAGATTTAGGTGCATATGTGAGTGATTTACTCGCATTGTAGAGAGTTGGAAGAGCCAGGATATTTTTTAATATAACTCTGATTGTGTCGACTGAAAGAAGAAAGTCGCATACACTAGGATGGCTTGAGGGTGGTAAATTATGGTATAATTTTCAATTTGGGTGAACTATAACTTTAAGGACAGATGCTTTTTCACCTTTAACATCACAAGAGGGATTCATGATAAGATTGAAAGAGATGCTAAAGCTCTACTAATATCACTCACACACACACATTTATATCATGATGAGGACATTTCTGCATTTTTACATATTCATTAACATTATTTAGCATGTCTACTAAGCCGTTTCCCTCAAGGGGACTGTTGGCTGCTCTGCACAAAGTAGGTGATTTCAGCTTTTACTATTCTGGTGGTGACATTTGGCCCCTACAACATAGTCAAACCTGACCTGAACAACACAGGTCCATTATGTGACACATGAGCTGTATCATGGCGAGTCCAGACAGCACAAACATCCCTCTTACACATATAATATTCACAGTGCAATTATACACTCTCTCTGTGTGTGCTAAGGAGTTATGTAATCTCTGTGTTCATTTTACGTTCTCGCAAGTGTAGAACTCGCACAGCTTTCTGCTTTCCTTATCTTTCTCATCTTCTGTTGTCTCTCGCTTTATAAATACCTAAGCCAAAAACACACTCACTTCATCCCATCTGCACCTACAAGAGTCTTACAAATAATAAACAAAACAAAGAGAGACAAAAGACAATGCACAGAAACAATTGTGCAATGTAATTGTTATTATCTTTTTATATATGTATCAATTTTCGCACACTAAAGAAATTATGCAAATTAGGCAACAGCACAATATAATATAATATAATTTGCAATTAAACATTATGCATTAATGTAAATAAAATGTGTATATATATATATATATATATATATATATATATATATATATATATATATATATATAGAGAGAGAGAGAGAGAGAGAGAGAGGGAGAGAGAGAGAGAGAGTAAAATAATATGTACAAACATACACAGACACACAGTGGTAATTAACTTAGGTAAATAAATTAGGACTAATGGTCAACGAAGGACAAAAAGAGAAATAATGAGAGTTCGATGTTCTGCATTAGCATCAGATCTGTCTGATTTTCCCAATCATGCACATGACTCTATGTATGTGCAGTATGACGACAATTCAGGTCAAGAGAAAATATCCTTTTCTACTCAGCTCTATGAGTGCATGCGGAACAATAGCTTGAGCAAATATACTCAGTAATAAGGGTGCGTTATCTGATGCAAATCTCAACAACAAGGGCTTTGTGAAAGAGTACCTGGTTGAGAACACGTGCCCCACCCCTTTTCCATCACACGAGATGCCTTGCTGAACAGGAAATGTATGTGTAAAATAACATTAAAATAACATCTGCTATACCAGATCAGTATCGATTCAAACGAGCCACCTGTTCAAATACTATAATGCATCTATGAATCCGAATTGAAGGCGAGTTAAATGTGAACTGAATATGAGATAAAGTTTAATGTTTGAATAAGATTCAGTAAAGATTTGATTCAATTACAATTACATACAGATTCAATTCAGATTAAATATGATTATTTTAATCTGAATTAGGATTAATCAAATCTGAATCGAATCTGCATGAAATTGTAACTGGATTAAATCTATACTGGATAATAAGATTTAGTACAGATTTTATTCAGTTACTGTTTCATACAGATTCAATTTAGATTAAATATGAAATGCTAATTGAAAAATATGAAATATATGAAAATCCTAATTGGATAAAAAATCTAATCTGTATTGAATCTGTATGAAATTGTAATTGAATCAGATCTGTACTGAATCCCTGAAATGAATAATAATTAGCATAATAAGATTCAGTACAGATTTAATTAAAGCCTAATTGAATATGAAAATCTATACTGAATCATATTTGATTATAAATTAAATTAGAATCTAATCTGAGCTGAATGGGAATTTAATCTGAATTTAATGTATAAAAATGCAGAGATAAATCTGAATTGAATGCGTGTTAAATATTAACCGAATGTGAGATAAATCTTAGTTTAATGTTTGAATAAGATTTAGTATAGATTTGATTCAATTACAATTTCATACAGATTTAATTCAGATTAACAATTAATCTGTATTGAATCTGTATGAAATTGTAAGTGAATCAAATCTGTACTGAATTATTTGATTCTGTACAGATTTGATTCAATTACAATTTCATACAGATTCAATTCAGATTAAATACGAATTGAATCTGCATTAAAAAAAATCCTAATTGAATATGAATCAAATCTGTACTGAATAGCAAGATTGAATACAGGTTTGATTCAATAACAATTTCATACAGATTTAATTCAGATTAAATATGAACTGAATCTGCATTAACAAAATCCTTATTGAATATGAATCAAATCTGTATTGAATCTTATTTGATTATAAATTGAGCTGAATGTGAATTTAATCTGAATTTGATGTGTATTATCCTAATTAAATATGAATGAAATATCCAATCTGAGTTGAATTAAATTAAAACGGTCTTACACTTTTCCCTGTTTGCTGTCTTTGACATCACAGATCAGATAGTCACTAGTGAAGGGTTCATGACTGTGCACGTTTTTGTGATGCCATTAGTGTTGTCATGATGTCATTTCCTGTGGCTCTAAAGTATGCACCAGCCTAGCAACATCCATTTGCATGAATGGGAACGCATTGCTCCCTCCAGGTATTACAGACCCCCCAGGTGCCAAACATGGATGAGAGGAGATTGAGAACAGAGCTTCCCAACTGGTGTCGGATCAAGAGAAGGAACAAACAGTGGCATGCAAATGTGTGTGCGCGTGTTCCCTCTTGGATTTGGTCTGTTTCGACCATATTGTGCCTGTTCTTCTGGTTTTCCCTATCTGCGTTCACATCTGTGTGTGTTCATTTATCTTTCACTTTAATTATAGGGAGGATAACTGCAGTGTGTGTACAAACAGTACACAAACACATTCACTCCCGCCAAGTGCTTTCAGGATGGTGAAATCTCTTTATATGTCGTCTGTTCGCATGTGTGTTTCACTCCACAGTGGCATTTCACATGTCAGCTGTCTGTCACTTCACTGTTTTTCCTCCTATTCTTTTAGTTCTGACCACCAGGGGGCAACAGAGTCCATTTTAGGGTCAGTGTGTCTTCAGAATCAATAACTAGCAACATTTACAACAATGACAGATAACACTTAAAAAAAAGTAAAGCTCACATCATTTGAACTGGACCTGGTGGTTTTCTCAGACCAGATTTCAATTACGTTCATGACATCCTTCTTGATCTTTTTGATCTGGGATGCTTTACCAAAGGATTTATGGGAAAAGCCTGAGTTTTGGGCTTTTAAAAGTGCACTTCCAAAAGTTTTTCCCAGTAAAAAAATGAATAGTACTTCTGAAAAATGTTTAAAAGCATATACACCTCACATGACATTAAGACTCTTGGCCTATGGTAGCCTCATGCGAGACACCATTTTGAGATCACATGGCCAGCTGAACATTATTCACTTTATCTCAGCAACCTGACTAATATCGCTCACATATAATATATTAATCATGGCTTACTGTAAATAGGGCATTTCTACAATGACAATAACTGTAGCTTAAATGGCACCAGCAATGCGCGGTTGGGGTTCAATTCCCAGGGAATCCATGAACTGATATAATGTAAACCTGTAATGCAATTTAATTTAATTGGATAAAAGCATCTGCCAAATGCACAAATGTAAACATTTCTGTGACGTTGCATCAGTGTTAGTATAAGTCCAGCGCAACATACTGAGTGCAAATAATTGGATGTCATTGAAACTTCACCCTTTGATGGACAGTTTCTGTTAATGAGCAGGAATAATTGACTAAATAAATAAATAAGCAAACTCCATTCTTCCAGCAGGGGTGCTGAAAATCATTATCACTTGCTAACTGCATCTATTCACGAAACGTATTTCTAGCATCAGGACTCATTATTGCGTCTGAAGATCTATAAATAGACTCCTGTGAAAGCAATTATCCAGCAAACTGCAGGTATGAGGCTTGTGAGTGAGCCAAACGGCGGGCCGGTGGGGAAAGCGAGAGGCGAGATTACTTAACGCAAGATCGTATGAACGTCAGGCTTGTTGGAACCAAACACACGTGAGCCGGAATATTTGGCCGAGGCGGTTTTTGAAAGGAATGACATTGAGGGCAGCCGTCGCAGAGAAAATCAAACTATAACAAGCTACCCGGAGGGGGAAATTGAGAGCGACGGCCAGTTGACAGCAGTCAGTAAACAAACATGATGGAATTCGGAATGTTGGTAATGTTCCATCCTCCACCTGCTGCTCATTATGCATCCAACACCTCTGAATATTCAATATTCATTGAGATCATGAATATTTAACAATCCCCTCAATTGATTCGTATTGATAAACATTTAACAGGTGATCACAGGGGACGAGTACAAAGGACAGTGAGAAATGAGTCTGTCAGGTCGTTTAAGGAGTGTGATGGCGTGCTTTTCTTTTGATCTCCCTGCTTTTTCTCTCAGGCTCTTTATGTGGCTGGTTTGTTGCCAGGTGTATAGAAAGCAAGACAGACATGAAAGACAGACCGACAGACGGACACGAAAGACAGACATAGGGGTGAGTAGACGAAAGGACAGAGAGATAGACGGATAAACAGACAGACGGATATCTGGATAGACATATAGATAGACTGATTGATTAATAGAGAGACAGATAGATAGATAGATAGATAGATAGATAGATAGATAGATAGATAGATAGATAGATAGACAGACAGACAGATAGACAGATAGATAGATAGATAGACAGACAGAGATATAGATAGATAGACAGACAGACAGATAGATATATTAATAGACAGACAGACAGACAGACAGATAGACAGACAGACAGATAGACAGACAGACAGACAGATATATAGACAGACAGACAGAGATATAGGTAGATAGATAGACAGACAGACAGACAGATAGATATATAGATAGACAGACAGACAGATAGATAGCGTTTTACTGAGAAAGACAGATCAAGTCATAATGATATAAGGACATGATGGAGGTAGAGGAATGAAGGAATGAACAGACTCTGAAGACATGGCACTCATTCAGCACAATCTGTCCATCTCAACACATTGCCAGATTTTAACACACACACACACACAAATCTCTTCTAACAATCTTGTTTAAACACACATGAAACTAATGTATTTCTAGGCTGAGTTTGCTGCATTATATGTCATGGATGAATGTCTATTGCCTTTATATTTCTATATGCTGCTTTTGTGTATGGCTGAATACTATATTTTGTTGAGGGTGTTTGTTTATCGGTTCATTAGCCTTCAGCTACACTCAGACTTCTGGAGATACACTGTACAGTTCAGCCGCAGCTACAGCTGGATGATGCAATATATATAAATCCTGTGCATAACATATATGACGTCCTATAAATAAACAAACACACACACATGGCTCCATCAACTGACAGAGAAAGCACAGCCTCACACACATTCATCATCTTTTCTCTCGCTCAGTGAAACACACACACACACACTCTCTCTTTCCACTTAGCACAAAAATATCAAACATGAATAGTGAGTCACACACGCACGCGCGCACTCTCTCTCTCTCGTTCTGTCTCCAGCCCTCTGGAGAGGCTCTTTGCTCTCCGGAGAGGCAAGTGATTAAAAGATTTTTCCCTGTTTTTCCTTTTACAGCTCCTCAAAAGCACAGCGCAAAACATGACGGGCCTTAATACACACACACACACACATCGGGGGGGGGGGGGGGGGGGGATGTTTGTTGTGATGTCATACCTCAATCATTATCTAGTTGTTGTCTGTGCTGTTTGCTTGTTTTTTCTGTTATGTTTTTAATGATTATTTTGTCTCCCATTACACTCTTTCCATAATTCCATAGTACCATTTTCTTAGCTGGAGTTCCAAAACAGAAAATAAGTAGGGAGATGATAAGAGACAAGAAAAGACTGAGATGATAAGAGGAGAGGAGACGAGACGAGACGCGACGAAGACTGAGACTGAGACTGAGATTGAGATTGAGATTGAGATTGAGATTGAGATTGAGATGATGAGATGAGATGAGATGAGACGACACAAGACGAGACGAGACTGAGGCCGAGACGAGACGAGACAAGATTGAGATGAGACGAGACGACACAAGACAAGGATGAGATGAGATGAGATGAGACGAGACGGCACAAGACAAGATTGAGACGAGACGAGACGAGACGAGACGAGACTGAGGCCGAAACGAGACGAGACGAGACAAGATTGAGATGAGATTAGATGAGACGAGACGGCACAAGACAAGATTGAGACGAGACTGAGACTGAGACTGAGACTGAGACTGAGATTGAGACTGAGACTGAGACTGAGACGAGATGAGATGAGACGACACAAGACAAGACAAAGATGAGATGAGACTGAGACTGAGACTAAGACTAAGACTAAGACTAAGACTGAGATTGAGATTGAGATTGAGATGAGACGAGACGGCACAAGACAAGACAAGACAAGACAAGACAAGACGACACAAGACAAGACGACACAAGACAAGACAAGGATGAGATGAGACGAGACGAGACGAGACGAGACGAGACGAGACGAGACGACACAAGACAAGACAAGACAAGACAAGACAAGACAAGAAAAGACAAGACGACACAAGACAAGACGACACAAGACAAGACAAGGATGAGATGAGACGAAACGAGACGAGACGAGACGAGACGAGACGAGACGAGACGAGACTGAGACTGAGACTGAGATGAGACGAGACGGCACAAGACAAGACGAGGCGATACGAGACAACACGAGATGAGACTGAGATGAGATGAGATGAGATGAGATGAGATGAGATGAGATGAGATGAGATGAGATGAGATGAGATGAGATGAGATGAGATGAGATGAGATGAGATGAGATGAGATGAGATGAGATGAGACGAGACGAAGACAAGACGACAAGACAAGACAAGATTGAGATGAGATGAGATGAGACCAGACGACACAAGACTGAGATAAGATGAGACAACACAAGACAAGATTGAGATGAGACGAGGCGATACGAGACAACACGAGACTGAGATTGAGATGAGACGACACAAGACAAGACAAGATTGAGATGAGATGGTAAAGTACACAGTAAAGAGGAAAGGAAACGAGGAGAGGAGAAGAGAATCTTTTATGCTGCTCATATGGAACCACGGGGTGGTTGTATAACATGTTGCATGCATTAAAGCACACGTCCTGTGCATTCACACACACACAGGCTCATATATGCCATCATGTAGCTTTATGACGAAAGCCTTTCATGTCTCTGTAACTCTCTGTGCTCCTCTCATCATCAGTAAACCTGCTCTCACCTCTGTCTCACCTCTGAGTTTGCAAACCTGCTCAATCTGACGGTCTGCTCTCGCTCAGACACACGTTCGCCCGCTCTCCTCTACGTGACCTTGACTGAAGTATCACTCCAGGGGGCTTTGCTCGCTCTCCATCAATATGCACATTTTCACATATTAATCCTACTCCAAACTGTCTGAGAGTCTGGATAAATTCCTGAGAGAAGAAATGAGATGAGACGAGAAGAGAAAATGAGTGGTGGGATGAGGTTAGAAAAGGTGAGATGAGAAGAGAAGAGAATAGACAAAAAACTAGAGGTGAGGTAAGGCTAGACTACGTGATGAGAGATGAGGCAACATGAAAATGAGAGATGAGACAAAAGATGAGACAAAATGAGAAAATGAGAGGTGAGGCAGAGAAACAGGCAAACAATTGAGGCAAGATGAAATGAGAAAAGAAGAAAACAAAACAAAGGAGGAAAGTAGACGAGGCAAGATGAGAGAAGAAAAAATGAGTTGTGTTGAGACAAGACGAGAAGAAAGACAAACAATTAAACAATAGTTGAGGAAAGACAAAATAAGAAAAGATGAGAAAAGGCGAGAAAAAAATTATGAGAAATGGTGAGGCAAGAAGAGACGTGGAGAGGAGAGGAGAGGAGAGATGAGATGAGACAAGGAGAGGAGAGGAGAGGAGAGGAGAGGAGAGGAGAGGAGAGGAGAGGAGAGGAGAGGAGAGGAGAGGAGAGGAGAGGAGAGAGGAGAGAGGAGAGGAGACGAGACGAGACGAGACGAGACGAGACGAGACGAGACGAGAGGAGAGAGGAGAGAGGAGAGAGGAGAGAGGAGAGAGAGGAGAGGAGAGGCAAGCCGAGACGAGACAAGATGAGAGGTGATGAAAAGAGACGTGGAGAGGAGAGGAGAGGAGAGGAGAGGAGAGGAGAGGAGAGGAGAGGAGAGGAGAGGAGAGAGGGGAGACGAGACGAGACGAGACGAGACGAGAGGAGAGGAGAGGAGAGGAGAGGAGAGGAGAGGAGAGGAGAGGAGAGGGGAGAGGAGAGAGGAGAGAGGAGAGAGGAGAGGAGAGGCAAGCCGAGACGAGACAAGATGAGAGGTGATGAAAAGTGACGTGGAGAGGAGAGGAGAGGAGAGGAGAGGAGAGGAGAGGAGAGGCAAGCCAAGCCGAGACGAGACGAGACGAGACGAGACGAGATAAGAGGTGATGACAAGAGACGTGGAGAGGAGAGGAGAGGAGAGGAGAGGAGAGGAGAGGAGAGGAGAGGAGAACAGAACAGAACAGAAAAGAAAAGAAAAGAAAAGAAAAGAAAAGAAAAGAACAGAAAAGAACAGAACAGAACAGAACAGAACAGAACAGAGAACAGAACAAAGACGAGAACAGGACAGACGAGAAACAGTGGCTGAAGCGTCTTCGGTCCCTCTCTGAATAACAAGTGAGTCTGGACCAAACTCAAGTCCACTCTGCTGGAGTGCTGCGATCCCTCTTTTAGACTAAATTAATATACTCGCTCTTGTCAGATGAAGGATTTCAGCCAAAACCATGCTTTTAGAGATGGAGTCAAATCAAGAGGGTCATCTCCATTACTCTGCATGCATTAGATGCATTCATTTGACTATAGTTTTTCTAAATCATTTTGCAAGCTTCAGTACTGACTTCTGACAAGAATATGACCTAAAATTTCCTCCGTCGTCTCATTCAGTGCCACCGAGCCGTACGTGAGGCTATTTGAGGAGCACATAGACTCTATTTCAGGTGCCCTCACACAATGCCTGTAATTAGCTCCCGTTGTAGTAGTGTGTGTGTGTGTGCGTGTGTGCGCGAGATCTCACAACCAGCTCTTTACACCGAACAACATGGGTCACGTAAACAAAGAGCTGCTAGCATCACAAAGCAGACAATCACTTTCATGTCTCATAATGCCTATTCTTCATGTCATTTTACTGGGGTGCTTTTCCTGCTAATGAAAATGGAGTACGATCACACACATGCATTTTCCTCTCTCTCTCTTTCAGCTATCCATTTAAATTACACCCATCCAAACAGACTCAAGCATTAGTGTGGACTCAGGAGTCGTTCTGTCTCAATCCTGCCAACTGCGTCTCGTCCAAACGCAAGAAGGACACACCCAGGGCAGCAAGACGGGCCAAGATGCTGGCAATAAGACTTTAAGATAAATACAACAGCTATTGAGGAGCAGATCGCCACTACTGCTTCAGCTTTCTGTAGCTCAAACACTACAGCATGATGTTAGAAACGCCAAGGTCATAAACTACATTCACACTGTCAGTCCAAACCCAAGTATTGGTATATCGGATTAGAATCTGATCTAAAATGATTTACTGTCCTCATTGTGTATCGCAACTAGGGTTGCAAAATCCCGGGAATTTTCAAGGCTGGAAACTTTCATGGGAATTAACAGGAATATATGGGAATTAATGGGAATAAATTGGGAATTTGCTAAATTGCAGGTTAGCCTATAACAGGGAACTTAAATGTAATTGAAAAAAAAAATAATCTTGCAGCATAATCTTGGTTAAAACAGCCAGATTTAATGCACTTTCAGTTAATTTTCTACCCTGCACATTCCTCAAATCACATGCACATTTGATAAAAAATACAGAAAAAACTGTAATATTCTGAAATATTATTACAATTTAAAATAAGGGTTTTCTATTTTAATATACTTTAAAATATAATTTATTTCTGTAATACAAAGCTTAATTTGTATCAGCCATTACTCCAGTCTTCAGTGTCACATGATCCTTCAGAAATCATTCTGATATGATGATTTATTATCAATGTTGGAAACAGTTGTGCTGTGTGGTGGAAAAATGTAATCATAGAAGAAAATTCATTTTAATCCTTATGCATAAGAATTTACTGTACGCATATTTCCATATATGAAAGAATATTATGCATACAGAGAAGCATAATGGCCCGTCCATGACCCTAGGGGTTACTGTCTAAATCTGAGGGCCTAGGTGTTAAGATGGATGAAACATGAGGTTATTTGTGTATGTGCTCCGACTTTTACCATGTGTGTGGAAAACTACAAAAGAAGCTAGTGCTGACCTTGGAGGTCAGGGGAGGTATAAGAATGGAAAGGATTGTTTTGTGTGTCAGTGAACACACCGACTGTTGGCTCCCTTTGCAAAGGAAATAAACCATTCATTATAAGTATAAAGATTTGTCTGTTATTCAGTGATAGTCGAAATTTGCCACAACAGCTGCTTAATTTTTTATAACCTGTGATACTTTTTTTCAGGATTCTTTGACAAATAAAAGGTTAAAAAAGAACAGCATTTATTTAAAATATAAATATTTTGTAACAATGTAATGATTTCTATTTTGAATAAATGCTGTTCTTTTTAACTTTTTATTCATCAATGAATCCTGAAAAAAGTATCAGAGGTTCCAAAAAAATATTAAGCAGCTCAACTGTTTCCAGCATTGATAATTGAGTATCAAATCAGCATATTAGAATGATTTCTGAAGGATCATGTGACACTGAAATAAGTAACACATGCATAAAAATTGCTAAAATAAAAATATATTTATTTTACATTTACTAAATTAGAAGTAATTAATTAGAAAATATATCAATATGCAAAAAAAAAATTTGTGGCATTGATTCAACAAGGTGTGCCATGAAAACATCCCCCACACCATTACACCACCACCACCAGCCTGCACAGTGGTAACAAGGCATGATGGATCCATGTTCTCATTCTGTTTACGCCAAATTCTGACTCTACCATCTGAATGTCTCAACAGAAATCGAGACTCATCAGACCAGGCAACATTTTTCCAGTCTTCAACTGTCCAATTTTGGTGAGCTCCTGCAAATTGTAGCCTCTTTTTCCTATTTGTAGTGGAGATGAGTGGTACCCGGTGGGGTCTTCTGCTGTTGTAGCCCATCCGCCTCAAGGTTGTGCATGTTGTGGCTTCACAAATGCTTTGCTGCATACCTCGGTTGTAACGAGTGGTTATTTCAGTCAAAGTTGCTCTTCTATCAGCTTGAATCAGTCGGTCCATTCTCCTCTGACCTCTAGCATCAACAAGGCATTTTCGCCCACAGGACTGCCGCATACTGGATGTTTTTCCCTTTTCACACCATTCTTTGTAAACTCTAGAAATGGTTGTGCGTGAAAATCCCAGTAACTGAGCAGATTGTGAAATACTCAGACCGGCCCGTCTGGCACCAACAACCATGCCACGCTCAAAATTGCTTAAATCACCTTTCTTTCCCATTCTGACATTCAGTTTGGAGTTCAGGAGATTGTCTTGACCAGGACCACACCCCTAAATGCATTGAAGCAACTGCCATGTGATTGGTTGATTAGATAATTGCATTAATGAGAAATTGAACAGGTGTTCCTAATAATCATTTAGGTGAGTGTATATTTATGTTTGTATATGATACAGTTTATATAAATGTCCCTAAATTTGTTACGACTTCAAACCACGACTCACGACTTTGTAGTGTTCCAGGCAAAAGCTGTGTCTCATTTTGAAGGCTGCATAGGCTACGTCATCGAGGTGGTCTCATTTAAGAAAAGTAACAGTTAGATTGCAAAATAAGAAATAAATTAAAGTATTTTACACCTCACAAGGAATAACAGTCAGTTTTATTACAGTTACTTTTCTTTAATAAGACATCCTTGATGACGTATGCAGACTTCAAATGCGACCACCGGAGGACGTAACCTTCGAAATGAGACGCAGCTATAGTCACGCCAAACTGCCTGAGCGCAAGGAATTGTGGTAGCTAGATGTAAACAAAGCATGGCGGATCGTATGGGGCTTATGCTCATTTACAAGAATTTCTATCCACAAAAGGTGCTTACTCCTTGATTATTTGAGAGAAAAAACGTCGCATAAGGCAAGAGAAGCTTATATTCCCTTTTATTTTACTTTATTTGTATATTTAGAAATGTATTTGGTATTAATTTATTCTTGCACTCAATGGACTGAAAACTAGCTAACGCTAGAAAAGCTGCTGATAATGAAATCTTTTGCGGATAAATAATGTTAGAGCAATACCTTATTTTAATGAACGATTTGGTTTTTAATGTACAACTTTCATAAACACCACATCCGTAGGGGCTGCCATTGTTGTTTGCGGGCTATGTGACTTAAGAGCGCGTAACTGGGAGTACATCGATCTAGTACGAGTTCATGGGTGGGAAGTCACCAGTTTGACTGCCGTTCCAGTGCACTTTCACGGGTAGAAGGTTGGAAAACGGATTGCCTGGAACGCGGCATAAGTTCCTCTGGAAATGTCCCGCCCATTTGTAACCCTCATCGCAACTGTTCAGATCCGAATTGTGTGTCCCATGCTGCTCTTTAGATTTCCAGAATATCTGCATTGGTTTCTATGGCAATGACGTTGGTAGGTATACGCCAAAAACAACAACAACCGAGGGGGTTTGCAATACAGATGTTGTCTCATTTACAACATGACAATGTGTAGCCGTTGCACTGGACTACTGCGTCTTCTGAGGCAGCGGCAGAACCGTAGGAGGCTGATATGAGCACGATTTTATTTCGTGCCGCCGGTTTTAAAACACGTCTCCGCTATATCACCATTTTACTCGTTCGGCACTTTGCAACAACACAACCTTCATTCTGCAGCAACTTTCAGCATGTTTCTTCTAACAACATCTTTACGGTTTACGCGCCGTGAGAAAGTAGTGTAAACCACGCAAAATCCAATCAGAACAGTCAGACTGAAATGCGATTTAAATAGGGCTCAAAGCCACATATGAATGTGAAGAAAAAAAAAATTGCATTTGGACTGAGAGTCTGAAAAAGGAACTGGTAAAAAATATATAAACTTGGTTTGAATGCAATGCAAGTCGCTTTGGATTAAAGCGTCTGCCTAATGCATAAATGTAAATGTAGAATTTATATTTGCAATTACAGTATACATCATATGTGGTGTTGTACGTAAGCGATAAAAGGTAAAGTAAATAAAATTACATTTACCCATATATAAAATAGGTTAACCATAAGTTTTTAGATTTACAGTGTTCAGGAAAATTTGCCAAATTCTCTAAATAGTTTTTCGACCTCATAATAGCTACATGCCATTTGATTGGGCGTGAAAAAAATTATCACTGATGACACGCGTGCATACTATTTTGCATACTTCTGCACTAATCTAAACCATTTTGTAGTATAAATGGTGAGAGTAATGTGCTTGTAGAATTCATTTAAAAAACACTTCCGTTAACTGGAAAATTGTCCAATTTGAGAATGTATACACTATATGGCAGCGTATATAGTGTAAGTGAATCGTGCATCATTTGGGACACAATAAAATCTTTGCATCTTACACGCAAGATAAATCAAGTTGCTGTTTCCAATCAGATACAATGTTATTCACAACCAACCATATGGTGTTTAGCTTTCATGTTGTTGTACACTTTAATTTAGCTTGGCATGCACTGCTTTTAGTGTCGATCTATTGACAGCATTGACAGTATCATACGAAAATGAAAGGGATTAAAAGCTTCACATGTTCATAATATGAGTTGTAATATAACTTATAACTTGCTAGCTTGTGAGAGAATAACTTACCAACCTTTATTCTATATGGCTAAATGTTCATTTTCATTAAGTGCCTTCCTGTAACCATGAAACCAAACGATTAGCAATTATATTCTGTGGTAAGCAACTGCAAATGCTGTCGACAGAGCCATGTAGGGTGAAGTTAAATATCAAGAAACAATGTTGTTCTGCAAAGTCAGACCTCTGTTTCTCCTTTCTCTCTTGCATGCTCTCGTTTCCATTGCTTGCTAATCACTTTGATGACTATTACATCATAATCTAGATCACTGGGAATTACATTAATGGCCAGTAGTGCCACTGATTTGTGAAACAGTAAATATTGCTTCAGAAGATATGATTTCTCACAGTGACCCCGGGAAATATTTGTCATTGTGCTCTGGGAGTTTTCGGGCCAGTGTTTTGATTCAGTCTGACCACAGGGTTCAAATTAGCATTAATCAATAAGACAGACGGACCTTTAATTGCTCATTAGACTGCCATATCTGATCGCCATGTTTTTTGGCATTTTAAAGAGGCCAAATTATGAACAATTATTCCATTAAACTTCTCGAATTAAAAACTTCAATGTCCTTCAATGGACCACTCATGATGGCGAATGCTGTTGCCATCACGACAACCGGAATAGAAAATGTAAAACTTGGAAATCCTAAGGTCAGTCCTAAGGTCACACAGTTCTCTCTGTTTGTGTCAAGTAATTGTAACAATAACTGAATTTTACTGCAGAAGAATGTGCCTTAAGAAGCATGAAAATGAACCATAGGGCCTTCGCACTTCATCCAAGGTCATGTCCACACTCCCATTTGCCAATAAAATCAATCGCGTGACCGTCCTGTGACAGAGCACGCAACAGATCATTTCTAAAGAATTGTGAACGGCCACATTTAACTTTGAGGCACAGGAACATATTCATTAGCTGACAATTTTGGCATCTAATATTCATTATGATGAAGAGGCTCAAATTCGCAATCAATTTCCTGTTTCTCATAAGAGCAGGGTAAGATCCAACAAAGCTTAAAATCAATGCTCTTCCCTCTCACTTATCCTCTGTATAATAGCTTAGTACTGGTTTCCAATTACTCTCCCTTGTCGTCCGAGCTCAGGTACTGTGAGTAATATTCTGAAGAATGATGGGTCAGAGGAGCAACTCTCAAAGGGTTCTGTGGCCATCTTCGATTTGGCTTTTCAAAGCTCTTGAAGCTGGACGTAATACATCTATGGGGGAACAATGGCTCTGTAGCTCTATGGATGGTGTTGAGACATAATTACTGTATGACTATCTAGGGGTGTTTCGATCGCAAATGACTTTTTCGCAAGTTTTTTAAGTGAACAAATCCTTCAACTCAACCTTCCTTTATAAAGTGCGACTGCTTTGGTGACTTTATCCTGACTTCAAAAACTGCAAAAATGTGCACAGATTTCATTGGTTGGACCTACTAAATGAATATGCTTCTTCTGTGAATGAATCAAAGAGAATCTGAGACTCTAAGAGGCGCTAAATGAGAACTAAATCAATATGCATATTGTTTGTGAACAAACTGAACGCCATGATCAATCGAACTAAAGGGGGTGTGTCTTTTAGTTCAGACCAAAACAAGTTCAATAGGTATGCAAATTAACACGTAAAAATGACTGATGAGCATGCACAATTAAAATGACGCTAATTGCCAGTAGCCTATTGGGAATGCATTGCCTTGGTGTACAACTGGTTGCCCAACACTGTTAAAGGACATTATAATACAATTATCATATAACTCATAATTCATTTAAGCAGTCTATTGTTGTCTCTTTTCTATGAATAGATAGAAAGCCAAGCTCAGCAGTCCCTCAAAATGATTGAAGCAATAATAGATTGACACTGTTTGTCTTTGCAGATTTGTAGACATGGCAGATTTACTCATTTATATTATAATAAGATGTTTTGGTTGGGAACAATTCGGAAAGCTTCAGCAGCAGATGCTATAACTACACCATTAATGGGTCAAAAGGCATGTTAAAAATGTGCAATGTACAGGGGTTGGACAATGAAACTGAAACACCTGGTTTTAGACCACAATCATTGACCACAACAGCATCAATTTGTCTTGGGAATGACAGATACAAGTCCTTCACAGTGGCCAGAGGGATTTTGAGCTATTCCTCTTCCAGAACAGTGGCCGGGTCACTATGTGATGCTGGTGGAGAAAAAACGTTTTCAGACTCGCTTCTCCAAAATACCCCAACGTGGCTCAAAAATATTTAGATCAGGTGACTGTGAAAGCCATGGGAGATGTGAACTTCACTTTCATGTTCATCAAACCTTTCTGTCACAAGTCTTGCTGTGTGTTTTGGTGCATTATCATGCTTATACATGACACCACCTTCAGGGTACAATGTACAATCAGGTGTTTATGGTCCTCCAGAATGGTTAGGTAGTCCATCAAGCACGGTAGGGAATGCCATGATATTGAAGGCCAAACCATCACTGATCCATCCCGTGCTTCACAGTCTGAGTGTTCAGCCTCTTTCTCCCTTCTCCACACCACAACTCCCACAGAAGAGGGAAAGGCAATGAAGGTGGACTTATCAGAGAACAATACATGTTTCACATTGTCCACAACCCAAGATTTGGACTGTTGGCACCACTGAAACGGACATTTGGCATTGGCACGAGTGACCAAGGGTTTGGCTATAGCAGCCCGACCATGAATATTGACCCTGTGGAGCTTCAAACAAACAGTTTTAGTGGAAACAGGAGAGTCGAGGTGCACATTTAATTCTACAGTGAGTTGGGCAGCTGTGGTTTTATTGGATACAATCTGGGTTAGTACCTGACAGCTCCCTCTTGCATTGACAGTTAACTCCTGTTGGATGTGGTTCGTCCTGCGTGGTTGTATGCCAACATTACCCTGGATACCACAGCTCTCGATACACCACAAAGACTTGCTGTCCTGGTCACAGATGAGTCAAGGAGATGCGCACCAACAATTTGTCCTCTTCTGAAATCTGATATATCTCCCATTATGTTCTGTGGATTGCAATATTTTATGTACAGCTGCGCTATTGCTCTGCTAATTCAACCTTCACACTCTGCTCTTACTGATGGAATGTAAAATCAGTGAAAATTGGCCACCAGGCCACACAAATACAGGCGTAAATCCTCCAAACACTATACTGGCCAGTGTTTTAGTTTCATTGTCCAAACCCTGTATAATCAACATTTAAATTGCAAAAGATTCATTAAATGTTTCAACAGTGCCAGATCTTTTTGGAGGGTTCTTAACAGAATAAAATGGATTTTTCCATGTCTCTTCCAGGTGATTGTGTGCTCATAAAGCAAAGATGGCAGCATCCAGATCAATCTGACATTAAATTGAATGTTGACGCATTGATGTAACCTACTGAAAACATCTGAAATAAAATCAAAAGAATCAAACCAAAATCCACAATGCAACTACATATGAAGCAATTGTACAAACATTCACAACAAGGTCTTCTTGGCTATAGGTGTACAGTATTTACTGAAATACGCTTAGTCAGAGAACTTAACATCTGTATTGGCGGCAGTTTAACGGGCCAATGCTGTTGATTTGACACAACAGTCACGCAAGATTCAAATACAGCTGTTCATCAAGAAAAGTCTACGGAGGTGCAGACAATTTGTCTCTTTTTATTTCTTTTTCTGTTTGTCTGTGTCTCTCCATCGCTCTCTCTCTCTTTCAGATCAACAGGATTGCATGAATAATACATGAACTGTCAATCATTTCAGCACATTATACCCCTCCCGTCATCTTCTGTGCCTCGGTGACACATCCATATTTACACACATACACTTTTTTCTACTGTTTGGTCCATTCCCTCACTTATCATCTGCAATCTGCCCACTTCTTCACTCAATACAATTACACACACACCTATCCAGCATGAGGGGCCAGTTGGATATGATAAATGAAAACCAATTCTTGAACTTTTTTCATTTTGTCACCCAATCTTTAATGTTTGGTCCATATTTTTGTGTGGCTCCATAAATCAATGACATCAATCGATGAAACGCACACAGATGCAATAATCGATAATGGATCTGATTTTGTTTCTTCATTACCTAAACTGTATTGATAAAGCCCTATAGAAGCAATCAATGACTGTGAGGCACTCCATACAAGAGGTTTTCTTAGTTTAAAGCTCCAAATCACAATCACATTTGCATTGTCATCTGTGTTTAATAAAAACGAGTCATTAAAAAGAGGGAGTAACAAGCATGAAAGTTAAATATGTCTCACAGAAACAGTAGGAGAGGGGATGAGGCTCCAGATTGTGTTTAACATCTTTACAGTCTGTTAGTGATTAGGTAGCTATTCGTTCTTCAAAATAAGTTATCTCATGTATCAAATATCTTATTATCTCATTGGCGTTTTTAATCGAACACAATTAGCAGGTCATAAACCCACAGTTGTGATCATTCATGTAATAACATCTGCAAAAACATCTTTTTATCAATGAACTCATAAAAATGATAAGTCAACTATAGCCTAAACATAAAGCTTGTTCCACTTTAAAACGCGCAAAAAGTTAAAGCGCACGGCTACACAAAATCACCTGCCAAATACTTCAGCAATTAACTCCATCAATCACACCCAAATCAATTAAACCATCAACAAACACGTGTAAAGGCTTTCGGTTACCTGAATGAAGGTAAACCCGACTGCGTGAGTGCACCTGCTGACTGATTGTGTACTAGTGGTGGTTTGTTTGTGAAAGAATCAAATGAATCTTTTAAGTAAACGAATCATTCTCGCTCAATTCGATGCTGTGGTTTCACGAAGTGTGCGACTGCTTTCCTGAGCATAGCACGAACCAATGGTATTCGAGCGCGTTCTCTGAAAGGAGCATTTCATTGGTTAAACACGCTGAAGGAATGGACCCTTTTCACAGACTGTGATGATGCGTTTTAACGGTCATCAGTATCGTAAATCCTGCAAAGTTTTTTGTATTTTCATTTTTTTTTTATATATGTGCATTTATAACACTAATACTTTGTATTAAATTACTTTTGCATCAAATTACAAAAAACAACTTACCGCTGCTGTGAGGGTGTTTCTAATACAGCGACTATGGGAGTGACGGTAAAATGAACATATTTCTCTCTTTTCACTGCCGTTATCAATCTCACTCTATTTTTTCCCTCTTTTTGAAAGTTGTGAAATCACTATTGCTATTTGAGCAAATGGGGACACAAAAAATATATTTAATGTATTCTCTCATTCACCGCTATAATAGTTAACCCAACTATGACGACTTCCGGTTTGAGAAACCCGGAAATGTGAAAAGGGTCTATTCACTAAACAAGACCGTTTTAAACTGAAGAGAAGGGGCGAATTCCAAATCCAAGCTGCATTTTTGTGCCCTTGAAAGGCACTTCAGGATGGGGGCGCCATTCGTAGGGGCGTTCCAAACGAAAGTGGATCCCTTCACGAAGGGCCCTTCCACAAGTCCGTTAGCGAAGGAACATGCAATGGTCACTTCAAGAAAGTAATTTAATCGTTTATGGTCATGTGACCCAGGGTGACAAGCCCTCGTGATTCATTTGAAATCTAGATATGGTGGGACTGGGAGAGTTGAGTTAATGGATAAACGCAGAATTATTCAAGTTGATTTGTTGTGAATATATTACACACATTCTCATCATGCATTTCATATGCACATCAATGACATCATACCCGTGTTACCCTCGACTTCCGGTTTTATTTTGTAGAAACCATGAAGAACACCAAAGACGCTTTAATATATTATGTGTTTATTAGACAGATGAGCAACTGTTTGGATACATTCATCGACAGTAAACTAATCATTGTTATACAGCTCAACACAGTTAGTCTTACTGTATAAATCTCGTTTTCTTGATTTACCGTGAGTACCATGTTTTACCATGACTAATATCGATCTAGCTTACTGCAGTGTGCAACAAGTGTCTCATAGTAGCTGCCATACGCATGACCGGAAGAGGCGGAAACGGTCGTCTGCGGCATAACAAAAGCTCCACTGCTTATGAGCCGTGTGTCGCGCTCGTCTCTCATTAGAAATCACTCCAGCGGCCTCGTTCAGCTCCAACGACTTTTAGCCCCACCCTGCTTCATACTACATTAACGTTAATAAATCTTTAATACATTAGCTCATCCATGAATATGATTTTCTGTCGGATTCTTATCCACTGGCTGTAGAGGTGAAGACAACAACTCCCATGATTCTGCTAAATCGAGCTACACCTTTGTTTTGAATAAGCGACCTCTAGCAGCGAAAATGACATATTGTGCCTTTAAGTTAAAAAAAGTGATGCTTTATTTGTTTAGTGCTTGATGTTTTATTGACAAAGTTCAGGAGGAACAATTCAAATGATCTATCCAATCAGCATGAGAGGAGGCCTATATATATATATATACATACACATAGCCCACTCAAATATGTTCCTCGACAGTTTTCTGCATCCCTCCACCACCCCATCTCCTCACACTCACCTGGTTACTATCCTAACCAGAGATATGGGGAGAGTACTCTGGGTTCAGCCCAAAATACTGTACCAAGCTCGGAGCCCTCTCCTCGGACAGCACGCCAAATACACATACATCTGATTATTTGTAAGTGTGAATTCATGAAACTTAAAGTTAAGAGCAGATCGGGAACACACACACATAAAGCATATTTTAAAATCTTCATTATAATTGTACATATATTTGTATCATATTAACAGCAATAATAAGATATTCCTGTTGTCGCTGCCTAGATTTGTCGTAGTAACATTCCATGTGAATGAGGAAATTACTTGGGAACTATGCGTTCCAAACGGCTTCGCAATGACATACAAGTGCCTTGCTCCCTACAAAGTCCCCACTTCAAGGGCTCTGCCCTTCGGAGTAAGTATAGGGATAGGGATGCTCACTTCCAACTGGAATTTGCCCAAGGACTGAATAAGACGTCTCATTTGTAAAACGAAATGAACGAATGATAATGAAAAATCCTTATGATACTTACACACCGTTTACAGAGTTTCTTAGAAGATTTGCAAATAAGCACAGTTTATTAAAACACAACAAGAGTGAATGACTCAGTAGAGTGGTGCAGGTATGACGTCACTTTGTAGGCCAACCGGCAGTTCGCATCGCACTGGCTTACTCGACAAAAACCCAATAGGATTTTCCCCTAGGGTTTTGGATTATCGCAAGCTCTGTGATCAACAAAGGTTTATGATACTGGCACGTTTTGTCCACCAAGATAATTTTCACAGATGAACACAACTTTTATGAATTTTGAAGCCTAAATGCAGTCGCCAGAAGTAAACATTTAAAGGTATAAACGGACTACACCACGGTCGCTAGACTTCAACGTCACCATCACTAAGCTTCCCACAACTCTTTCAGTTTTTATCTTTTTCCCAGAATATTTGAGTTAGACTAGTTTATAAGAGCACAATTATGAGCATAATGAGGTTGTAAAAGCGGACTGAGTTTACCTGTTCAGCCTCTGTAGTCCCATTAGCCAGTTGTTAGCAACTGCCTCACAGCCTCAAAAAATCACGCGTGGGGTTATACAGTTGTAGAATAAAACGTGAAAGTGTCTTGAGCTTGTGTTCACCACAAACCTTATTTCAGCCATTTAACCAAAATCCCATTCAAAAAACCCATTGACTTCGGGACGAGGGAACCGGAAGAGCTAAAATGCTAACTCGCTTCCGCGTTTTGGACTACAAAGTGATGTCATACCTGCACCACTCTATGACACTCATAACAAAACAAAACTAAAGATGTGTTTGTCGCCAGCTACAGGTGTAACGATGTAGAAAAGGTCACTGACTGAATCACCAAACAAATCTTTAATGAATTCAAAAGATTCGAATCGCTGAAATGAATCGAAGTCCCAGCCGCTAGTGTGTACTAAATGTTCTGTTACCTTTTCGGGATGAGGAAAAAAAGCAAAACCTGACTGAACCTTCTCATGGGGATTGTTGACAAATTGACTAAATTATGTCTTAATTAGAATTACATAACAGTAATTATGATAACCTCCCAAGCACACCTTTTACAGTATGTTATGTGATGGTTATTTGAGGGAATCGATTCACAACACTCAAGCATCGTTCGTTTTATTACGAACACTTTGCAAATGTTCATTAAATAATGTGTAGGCTACCTATACAAATTCGTGTTTGTGGGATATACAAGTAAATTTGAACACCTTTTTTTAAGCAGAACCCATTTTAGGAGCAGGTTGGTCCTGATGTTTGAGGGCTTATCCGTGACCACCTTTCCTTTCCAAACCCACACAGTTTCATTCACGCTAAGGTTATCATCTTCTCACGGCCATTACCGCATATCAAACACGGTTTTTTGCTTTCTGGCTCTCGGTAGCAGCAGGTGTTGCTGGTGAAGCCCGAACGCGCCCACTCTTAATTCCAGTCACCTCCGTTCCGGAGCCCCGAAGCGAATTCATTTACCGTGGGAGGGACGCCGGGGAAAATTGTAGTGGACACCCAGTGAATTCGCGGGGAAATCACGCTTCGGAAACACGTGGGAGAGCTGACACAAATAACAGCCCACGATACCCCACGGAATCATCAAAATAATGCACAATAACAATGCGTATAACGGGGACGAGGTACTGCTTTGACCTTGTGTTTTAGTCGCTTGTCCTTCCTCAAGTCTCTTCGTGTGAGGATCTATCAAGGACGAAGCGCACAACAAGTAGCTCTGATCGATCCTTCGATAGGAAAGCGTGCACGTATCATTATGCAACAACAGACCTTCACGGGACCTCAAATCAAAGTTACATATCAAATACAGCATGCAACAGTAAACGCAAATGCCCTGGGAGCGCGTGACAATGTCAAACAGTCATTAGTGCGCGCGCGCCTGTGTGCGCGCCTGGACAATGATGTAAAACAAGGGGGCAAAGAAGTGATGACCCCGTGACAGGTGCTTACGATGCGACCGTGCCACCCCCTAAACCCCCTCGTGCCACCCCTCCAGACCTGTCCGCGCCACAGGCACCAGTCCAAGGTGAGGAGATACTCCTACAAGTTTAATGGCAACAGAAATAAAAGCGCTTACCTTTGCTGTACTCCTCCTCCCTGTTCAGATACATGGCTGCAGATTGAGGATGCACTCCTGGCTGGATGGTGTGACTGATTGAAGTGCTTAATGTTACTCCACCGGGGGAAACTCTCGCGGTTCCGTGAGTGTTTATTGTGTCGTTGCTCGGCGGAGAGTCCTCCCAGAATTACGCGCGAGCAGGTTGTCTGCACACATCTACTTTCTCTCTCTCTCTCCTTCCTCACACACTCACGGTGACGTGCTTTGAGACATTGCCCCGCGGGTGGGGTGGGCTGGGGTAGAGGATGCTGTTATTGTGTCTATATGCATCCATATATAACATCTATCAATGCTTTGACAATTTAAAATGTTTTTACTGTGTGCTCGGATCATGCAGCCTGAATGGTTTGAGCATGTGCAAAAGGTCTGTGCCAGGCTGGCTTGACATTTATTCCTTAAAAAACAACTATAATCTGTATTTTTATTGCACCAGTACTTATATTTCTTATTCTTTTCTTTTCTTTGTTGTTGTTATTCAGGAAAGATGTTAAACACTGGATGACTAGCCTATATTTTTCAATATCATTAGTACATAATTGTCTCTAATCTCTAAACGATTCCACTGTTATTGGTAACAAATTGATGATTTCTGCCACTGAACTAATCTATTATCAATCAAATACTAATTTCCGACTAGTATGTATTCTAATTGTTAATGGTACAGATTCCAGTTTTAGTAACTCTTATTATATAGGCTACTTATGTCTTGCCTATATATAAAAGGACACGGTGGGGGGAAAAAATATGAGATGGGAGGAATAATAAGAAGTTATTATATAATAATGCGTTTGCGTTCTCGACAAATATTTTTTCCCTTTAGGGGCTCCGTACTTTTCAGTTACTAATGCACTAATGTTTTCCCAGTACTAATAGAAACATGCCTGTTTATTAGACTAGACTAAAAGTCTTACTAGTATGAGCTATATTACTAGCCTGTAGGACGAGTTAAAAAGCTACTGACCCACATTTCCGGGTTTCTCATAAGCGGAAGTCGTCATGGTTGGGTAAACTTCTATAGCAATGAATGAGACTACAATTAATATATTTTTTGTCTTCCAATTTGCTCAAATAGCAAAAATACACAATAGTGTTTGCACGACTTTCAAAAAGAGGAAAAAATAGAGAGAGATTCAGAAGAGAGAAAGACGTCGACTTTGTCACTCCCACCGCCACTTTATTAGAAACACTCTCACAGCAGCGTTAACTATTTATTTATTTTATTTATTTATGTAATTTGATGTAAAGGTAATATAATAGAAAGTATAGTGTTATTTATGTACATACATAAAAAAAAAAATGAAAATATAAAAAACTTTGCAGGATTTACAATGTTGATGACCGTTAAAACGTGTCTGTGAAAAGGTAAGCGGTAAGTACTAATGTGATTGTGAATATACATGTTAGTATTAGTAAAGCTGGATTAATAATAGTGAAATACATGTACACGTCACTATTGTATTAACTGCTAATTTAAAAGGGGGGAAAGTAACAAATAGGCCTAATCGATATTTTAAATGAATTCGCGTTGAAACGGTTTGTGTCTCGCTCTGGGATGTTTTAAAAAACGCTATTCTGTTTGTATCCTTTGAGTATTGAACATGCACCTGGTACCGTAGTAGTCGGTGAAACACTAACTGAAGCTGTGCTTTTATTAACCCGTTGTTGCATAACATCCAATTTATGCACCGGTGGCGCAGATGAGGCTCCGCAGGTGGGATTGGTCGGTCGCTATCCCGATAGGGAAGGAGCCTGTGTTCCCAGCGGCTTCCACCCGCCCCGCCTTATCACCCCTGGTTCGCACGCACAGGCAGCGGCCTCGACGGGCCCCTGAAGAGGAACAGAACGAAAGAGCGAATGGTGAGAGACTGACCGTCCTATCCCGCAGTAAACCCCTCTGCGTTCACTCATTTCGCACGCCATTCACGCCTCCCAGACAGCGGTGGAGTTACACGGCAAAGTGGCGACTTCTAGCGGTTGGGTTGTGCCATTACAAGCAGAACTCGCCTATGGTTAAAGGAATAGTTTACCCAAATTTTAACCTCATTTTGTCCCAAACATTTATTATTATGTTCTTTTTTTCTGTGGGATGCAAATGTAAAAGTTTGAAATCTCTTATGCTCACCAAGGCTGCATTTATTTGTTCAAAAATACAGTAAAACAGTGATATATTATTTAATTTTAAAATACATTTGAATATATGTTAAAATGTAATTTATTTCTGTGATCAAAGCTGAATTTTCAGCATCATTACTCCAGTCTTTAGTGTCACATGATCCTTCAGAAATCATTCTCATATAATGATTTGCTGCTCAAGGAACATTTCTGATTATTATCAATGTTTGCCTTGTATGTGAGCTTGCGGGGTTATACATTATGAAACATTTATAACATTAATATTATAAATTGTATTAACAATCTGCACATTATATATAAATCTGACGTTTTTGGGGTGATTACCCTTCCCTGGCAAATAAAAAAGTATTTTGTTACACACGTTACAGGTAGTTACTAGAGTAATTACTATAAATTGTGCTTAATTACATGCATCACACCCTATTCCTAACCCTATAGTAAGTACAATTAAGTAGTTCAATGTATACGTATAGTTCAGTACTTGAATGTATAATCACAGTATAACACGGACACCTTAAAATGAAGTGTAAAAAAGCATACACGTTGTCAGGTTATTAAACATAATCGGTGTGAGATTGTGCATGTAATCACACTCATTCTCATCACATACTGTTACATGTGTTTTTATTCATATTTCCACATGGAGGCTAATTCCAACGCAGCCCAAATATTGCTCAAATGTCAATTTCGAAAATGTCAATATGCCGCGTGCTACACGAGCGTGTAAATCTTGTTGGCTGCGGTCTGTGTAATTAATGACACCCAGCAGAGATCCAAACTAATTGTCTTGTATAAAAGTCCTGTCCTTGTGACTTTTGTAATAGAGACGGCACTGATTTCTCTCTCTCCATGTCTTTCTCTCAGTGTGCAGTATGCGGAGGATCATTTATGCAGTATGCAGTGGAGAAAAACAGCAGGCGACCTTCTGAGAACATCATCGGTGGCCGTAGAAATGAATTTGTAGTCAATTCCAGACCTCACCGACATAACGCAGGCCTGAGGGCTTCCTCTCACAGGAGCAGAACTTCCTGCAGGGACGCATTCATCTTTAACACTGGTTAGTTCATTTTTTTAACTTAATGATTTTGAGAACTGCCCCCCTACCGGCTCAGTTAATTTAGACAGCCGTTTGGTGGTTGTTGAGACAGATAATGTGCCGGGGAGACGGAGCAAAGGTCAGTGATTGAGGTGAAGAAAATGAGAAAGACAGATTAAACCGGTTTTGTTTGGCTCACGTGTGATCCATGAGCTTCGATTTAGAAACATTAACAGCAAATGAGATTTATTTAACTGCATGGGATGAGGAATAAATCCAGCAAATTCGCCCTCGGGACCTTCAGTGAACAGAGCACAGATAATAATGCTCTTATATAACCTTTACGGTTGTCTGTTGTGTCTTTAATAAAACTGCCGTAAGGATGACTTGATGCTCAATGAAGTGTGTCCGGATGGCATGTGCTGCTCTAACGGCGACCTTGTCACTTGAGTTAATACAGTTAATATTTTGTGTGTGTGTGACCTGCTGGTAAACTCATACTTTTTATTCTTATTTAAAAAACCAAAGTTTAAGTTGCATATTCCAGCCTTAAAATAAAGTCTTAAAGTCTGTTATTTCCCCGGCAGCGTTTTTAAAAAAAGTTGCCAGCCACGGCCCCCATGGCCCCCAGAATATTTTGTTGTATGAATATCTGAACATGCAATATAGCCAAAGAAAGAACAGACCCTCTGCTCTTAAACAAACCCACTTTATTCCAGCTTCATGCATTGTTTTTTTATCAACACTTGAATGTGGGTAAGTTTAATAAAAAAGCAACATTTTGAGCAAAAAGCTGAGACAATCATGTTTTTGTCAAAGACTACATCCAGAATGATGATCAAAACACAGATGGAGTAGATGGAGTCCATCAACACCCCCAAAGCTTCACAGTCCTATAGCGATATTTCATTCAGTAACATTAGGTAGTTTTGATTTATATGCTGTTTAATGTTGATGATCGCGTTATTTTACATAGGCATATGATTACATATGATATTGCTTGTTTCAGCTTCTTCTTCGCCTGTGTTTTGATCAGGAGATTCTGTACTCTTTCAGAAGATGTGTAATAGCGCCCCCCTACCGTATAACAATGAAAACACGGAAAGCCAGAAATTTCTGTCAATGGCGGGGAAAGAGTAAAAATAGCCCACCCACCCCAAAAAAATCTTTAAAAAAATATATAATATACCATAGAAAACATATCTAGTTCAGTCATGAAACTCTAGAGGGCGCAGGCTGATCGCTCCTTTACATGCAATCTGCAAGCAATCACATCATTAGGTCATGGCACAAGCTGATTAGCTCTGCTGATCCAGCAGCCAATGAGATTGCTTGCTCAATATTTAAATAGTCTGGTTCAGTGTTTGCTGTAGGCTAGTCCTGCAGTGTGTTATCAGAGTTCCTCTGAACCCCTCCACCTCCCCAGCTCCACCTGTCTAAATCTGCTATGGGATTAATGTATGTCTATTTATGCAGCAGCAGCAGATCTTACAGTACATGCTCACAGCAGCCTTTCTGTGTGTCCGTTAGCTGTAGCAAGTCCATACTTGCTCTGCAACAGCAGAGATTAAATACATTAACATTGCCAAATTCAAGAGCATGCTAAAACTATTCAGAGAGTTGTAAATATTCTTAATGAGCTGTTTTTAAATTTGATGATGCTTTTGTGTGTTTTGTAAGCCTGAGGAAGGTTGATTGATCGAAATGCTGCTAAAACAATTGATGCAGGTTAGAGTAGTGTGTGGAATTTAACTTTTATACTTTCGAGTTTATTTTAAATTTAATCCAAATATTAAACAATTGTTTTTGTTGTAAAGAAATATGGCTGCCATGAGGCAATTTCCTGTATGTTTTTATGCAGTTGACTCCCCTAAAAGTCGTATAATTTGCATTACATGCTGCCCTAAAGCTTGCCATGTAAGAAGTATGGTAGTATAGATACAGTACATGAGACATAATGTCAACGCAGCATCTTCCAGCAGTGTGTGTGTGTGTGTTGATCCAAAAAGAAAGGACATGGTAAACCCCATTCCAGTAATTACCTACAATTCATTCTGCTCATCTCGTGCAAAAATCAGCATTTACATGAGGTCAATTAAAAATGCAGCACTCACACACACACACTGTCAAGTCAGAAACAGCACCATATGAAGATGAATGGTTTATTGCACACAATAAGAACGTGTTTGCACACACTGAGTGAGCTGTCAGCGCTGTGATATCTGAGTTATTTTCCATAACCTTATTGAATATTGTGAAATGCCTGAATTTCACATGTATGTGATGCTTTGTGAGCTGTTAATGACTCTGAGGATGATGCACGAGCCTCATTACTATAATCTCACGTGCTGCTGTAAGGTGTTGGGTGGCTTTGTCTCTATCTATCCATCCATCCATCCATATATATATATATATATATTTGTATAAACAATAGGCTCTATATTTTATACATTGTTAGTAAGGGTCCAAAAATGTGTGTGTGCATGTATTGCATCTGCTGCAGGTCTCTCTCTCTCTCTCTCTCTCTCTCTCTCTCTCTATAAATATCCCTGTCTTCTCCTCTCAGAAAACCTGATTCCCATTGATTTAGTGACCTATATACACATTACCAGTCTCTCTCTCTCTCTCTCTTTCACATCTTCCATTCGCTTCAATGGTCATCCTTCTGTCTGTCTCTTCATAACTTATTTCTTTTCTGCATGTTCACTTATGCTAACTGCTCTTTCTCTGTGTGTGGATGAGTTGGAGACGGCCTAATAATAGACCAGGGTAAATGCTCAGAGACTATATGTTTAATATAGTAAGCTCAGAGTCTTTCACGTTCTAGACACATAAACAAGTAAAAATGTGGTCACTGTAAATATGGACCTAACTGTATATAATTTTAACTTAGTCTGTTATTAGTGAAGTAAGCGATTTCTGAGAAACGCTGTTGAAAGTGGATCCGGCTGAGCACCAAAAAAACATCTGTATCCAATCAGCAGTAAGGGGTGTGCCCACTCATTAGGGGGAGGAGCCTGTGTTGCATAGATTATCTGTAAGCAGATGTCACAGTTACATCATTTGCAGCTGCGCGCGCATTGTGGTAGCACAAAAACAGTGGTAACAAGTGAAGGAAAATGGGCAAAATCCACTGAATAAGAGACAAAATGTCTTCTTGTGCCTTTGGATGTCAGAAACAGAATGCAGAAAAGATGGTCTTCATATTTATAGAATGCTGTCTGTGAAGCTAAACGCAGACATTTATGGCTGCAAGCCAGACTGGACTGATGTTTAGTCTAATATTAAAGCATGGATTTGATGTAAACAATAGATCTACATAATATACACATATTCATAGGGGCATAATTGCTTTACAGTTACAGCCTGAAATAATATTTATAAGCATAACATTTTTAGGCCTATCTCACAATTCTGACTTTTTCTTGCAATTACGAGTTGATATTACAGTTCTGAGGGGGAAATAGTTAGAATTGGGGATATAAACCTGCAATTCGGAGGGGAAAAAGACAGAATATCGTTGCAATTCTGATATTTCTTAGAATTGTGAGATATAAACTCGAAATTACCATTTTATTGTTTAATTACGTGGCTTCCATAGAGTGCTACTGCAGAACTAAAGTAATTTTCTGCCACCAGGTAGGCTCCACCCACAAAACACGTCATTGATGTTTGCAAACACTCAAATCATAGCCTGTATCTCAATGTGCATACTATCCATCCTAAATAGTAATGTGACATTAGTAATATTCAATACTATTTAGGGCGAATAGGGTGGATAGTATGCACATTGGGATACAGGATAGTGTGTTTATGAATTTGGGGGTGGGGCTATCAAGATAGGGGTGTGATCCTTTTGAGTGGGGCGTATTTGTTTTGGGGACTTCAATTATCAACAGAGTTTCTCAGAAATCGCCTACTGCACCTTTAAAAATAAGCAGATGAAGGGCCTTATTTTAACGATCTGAGCGCATGGTCTGAAGCGCATGGCGCAGGTGCACTTAGGGCAAGTCCAAATCCACTTTTGCTAGTTTAACGACGGGAAAAACAGTCGGCACGCCAGGCGCATGGTCTAAAAGGGTTGTACCTAGTCTCTTAATGAGTCATGGGTGTGTTTTGGGCGTAACGTGCAATAAACCAATCAGAGTCTCATCTCCCATTCCCTTTAAAAGCCATTTGCGCTTGTACCATGGCGGATTCGCTATTTACAATTTGCGAGCGGAAAGACTGAACGCTTCTCCAGAGAACACAGAAAATACTTTTACTTTTAATATTTAAAAATGTTTGTGTGCTGCCTGAACACACCTAGTTTTCAGATCAGCACGCCCATGGGCGCACAGATAGGCACGAGTGCATTTGATATTTAAACAACATGGATATGTTGATATGAAAATGATAACTGCATTGGGCTGAAACTAGCAAAAAACACTTGCGTCACACCTGGTGTCGTATTGCACCAGGTGTATGATAGGGCACAAAGAGCCATTCATGGAGAGAGCGCAAAAACTTTTCATGTTTCACACAGCAGCATACGAGTTTAGAAGCCTACAACAGCAGTCAAATAAAATTAAATAATGATGATTTTTTAGGTAAGCTAACCCTTTAAGAATTCGTACTCGTGGGTTGTGTAATTTCATACTTAAGGCTCTGTATCAAAGCAGCTCAACCTAAAGCATTCATCTAAAGTTAGCAGTGATGTTCTCCTTCTTGTATTTACCCAGAGTGCAATTATAGTAAATGTGCAGTGACTCGCTTGAGGAGGTCACACATAGTGGGATCTGTAGTAAACAATGGCGCGGTCGATAAGAAACCTAGCCCTCAAACTACAATGAATTTCACTATAGACACACACAGACTGTCTTTGGGGTTTGTGTGTGTGTCCGATTAAATTTCCCGTCTGGTTTCCCCTGGAAAACTAAGACGGAAAAGAAAATCGAACTCGTATAAATCGCATTAAAGCTGTTTTTTTCTGTCACCACTATTGGACGAGTAGAGAAGCAAACTATTGAATGCGTGTTTTGGACAAGTGACCTTCAGTCCTGTTGTTTTATAATGTGTGAATGGGTCTTATTAAGAGTTGAAGTGCTCGTGTGTGTCTTACAGCATCACGTAATTCATATTTTCATCATTGTGCCGTTTCCACAGAAAGAAAATGATTTAGATCAGCACCACAGCGACATCCAGCGGCCAGGGTGAGTACTGCACACACTAAACGACCTTGAGGAAACAGGATTATAAAACAATATACAATAAAAAATACACTAAAACAAATGGTTAACAGACATGCCACTTTAATATTTACAGTTTTACTCTTGTGGTATAAAATTAACAATTTTATCTGGAATCTCATTGTAAACATTCATTATCAGTTAATTTTTTAAGTATAAAATGTTTTAGATTGAACACAAGTTCAATGGACTGTTTTATCGTATGACTAGTTAATGGACTAAAATACAAGATTACATTGGTAAGACTTTTAACTGCAAAGTGATAACTTTTCAGCTTTTATAACTCTATAAAAATGATTGAATCGTTCAGACAGAACCATTACACAGGCACAAAATACCGTTATGAACAAATTAATTTTATTGAACAACAATCTGTGACAAGGAATTCAACAAGATAAGCGTGTCTTCGGTTTCTGCAACAACGACTATAACAACTGGCATATTTCAGTCTCACACATGTGACCGTGTGTGTATCACTCACAACACTCACTCTGCCTCGACATACAGATTGACGCTCTTCCAGAAGGGCCACATTGTGCATTTTGTGTATGTAGTTAAAGTGCGTTATTGCACTTTTCCTCACAGAGGAGGAAAGCAAAGGCGTTGTGGAGGAGGGAGGTTCTATCTATAACTACAGATCAGCAGCATGATTGAACCACGTGGAGAATACAGGTGAAACTCGTAAAAAATGTCAAGAAAGAACATATTTGGGTCATATTTCATCCCCAAAAAATAAATTTATACAATTAAAAACTATAATAATAAATAAACCTATTTTTAGCATATTTGAAAAAATGTTTGTATATTATTTTCATTAAAAGAATGCAAAAAAATACTGTATTACAGTAATTGTCATGAAATGCAAAAAAATATTAAATGTTCCTAAAAAATGAACATTGTGACATTATTTTCATGAAAGTTAAAAGTAATACAGTATACTTTTCTCTTTTTTTTGCTTTATTGTCCTTAAAATAATGTATAATGTAAAATAAAGCATGTTAAAAGGTAATTTTTTAAATGAAGAATATTAAGACTTTTTTTATGAACCTTTAAAATTTTTTGCATTGTGACATTTTCATGAAAGTTACTGTAATACAGTATTTCCTTGCTTTATTTTCATGAAAATATTGTACTTTTTTTTTTTTTTAATAACCTAAAATAGGTTTGATTATTATTTTTTAACATAAAGAAAATTAACACTTTTTATTGTGCAATTATTTTAATGAAAGTTATTGTAATACATTATTTTTCCCCTTTATTTTCATGAAAATAATGTAAAAGTACATAACCTAAAATATGTTCACTTAATTATTATTATTTTAAATAAATAAATAATAATTAAAGTTTTCTTCATTTTCTTAATATATCATATATTCTAATTATTATTTTGTATTTTCTTTTTTTAAGGGGTGAAATATGACCAGGACATGTTTTCGTGAGATTCAGCTGTTATGTATTTTGATTATTCCTTAATTATTGCATAAATATGTGCTGGTCCTTCTATATATACTCTTCATTATATGAAGAGCGAAATCACAAATATCTAACATCTAATTTACTACTAAATAAGATCGAATACTATCAATATCGATTATACGATTCAAAGATACATTCTCTGGTTTGTCGAAACAAACAGGCGATACGTTGTTTATAATATATTGAATATTGTACGATATCAAAGGGGCGTGTGAGTATTGCGCTTGTGCCAGATCTGCTTTTGTGCTTGGGTTGTAAAATCTTCAGTGCTATTTTTGGTGTTTTTTGCCACCTGCTGTCTAATTCCTTCAAGTACAACCAAAGGAAGAAGGACAGATGGTGAAAACAAGGGAGAGAGTGAATAACACACTTTAGTGTCACATAAACGACGATAAAGAAACGCACGACACAGAGCGCACCGTTGACCCCTCACACAAACACACGACCGTTCACAAACACAATGAGTTCAAGTTCACAGCTGATAAAACATGACGGAAATCAGAGGTACGGTTAAAAAAAATACGATTTAGAAAACGAAAAGCAGTCTAAAAAAGACTAAATCATCATCATGACACACAAATAAAAAAAAAAAAATCAAAGCAAAACAACAGAAAATAATCATCACAATAATGAAAGTAATCACAGATCTTAAGATACGTCATAGCTTTTGGAATGTTCAGGAAAAAACACGCTGGCGAAACGAATACAAGGCAAAACAAGGTCATTAAGGTCAGATTCAAATTAGGCATAAAACTTTTTAATACCATTTGCATTCATTTCAACAATTAACAATATGTGAGGTAACCGGTCAAAAGGGTCATGTATGTGTTGACCTTGTAAAGTCCGACCTTTGACCTTCAAACAATAAATAAGAGCATCTGAACAGTTTTAAATGGCATAAAGCTCATTGTCACCGAGACTAGAGATGTTTACTTGTTAGACAGCACCATAAAACCCTCTGCACCACAAAGTATATGATTATTTAGCGTCATTGTCATATTAATTAGTGATATTCTAGAGCACACCGACTGTTTGAAAGTTTGGGGTCGAAGTCTCTTCTGCTCACCAAGGCTGCATTTATTTGATCAAAAATACTGTAAAAATAGTGATATATTAATACAATTTAAAATAAATGTTTTCGATTTGAATGTATTTTAAATGTAATTTATTCCTCTGATGCAAAGCTGAATTTTTAGTGTCATTACTCCAGTCTTCAGTGTCACATGATCATAATGTTCATGTATTGGGGGTGCCGCATTACAAGTAACTTGCATTATGTAATCAGATTACTTTTTTATATACCGAGTAAAGTAATGAATTGCTATATAAATGTACACATTAATACTTCAGTTTTTTTTTTTTTTTTTTTAAAGTAATGCACGTTACTTTTCAGTTTAATTGATTTGCTTAAACATTCCTCATCCTTCCCTCGGGACCCAAAACTCACAAACTCAAAAAAAAGTGTTCATCGGAGTGGTCCAAGACCCTAGGACTTTTGTCGCACTTGAACCACAAATACACAAAAAAATTGTGAAAAAAATGTTGTGGTTGAAATTTTAAAAAGTAAATCCTACCCTCGCGGGTCAATTTGAGCCCATTAGGAATTAATGGAATGCGAGGAATGCTTCAGTACACATAGAAAAACCTAAAAATTCTAACTAAAAATGCTAAAACTTTACCAAAAAAATGTATAATGTCTACATGTGAATCTGAATGAATACTGAAGAACAGACTTTAGGACCCAGAGGAACAGCTCATTTGCTCCATATAGTGCTATAAGGCCATTTAGTGGCAAGAGTCATGAAATATCATGTTATATTATGTTTTTTTCCACAAGAGGTCAGCAAAGACACTCAATGTGAGATATTTTGAGCTGAATTAAAAGGGTTATGCATGAAATTGTGAGTTATTTTGAATTTAAGTTGAAAGAATGTGGTTAAATTATTATTTATTTATAAAAATATAGTAATTTAAAGCTAAATAAAATAAAAAATCTCCAAAAAAATTGCATTAAAAAATCGAAAAATATCAAAATGAAATGAAATAATATAATTTTATAATAATTTTAGGGCTTTGGGTCATTTTGACCCGCGAGAGGAGGATTTGTTACAAAGTGCGAGGGAAGGATTAAACTACTGAGTTACAATTCTCTTCAAAAATAACTAAATGCATTACTACTTTTACATGTTAAGAGATCTTTTGTATGGCATACATAGATATAGTCAGGAAATATTCTAATTGGTCAGAATAATAACATTCTATGTGTGTTTTTGAAAGAAAATGAAGGTGTATGTTATATAAACTGTTATTGAATGCATTACTGCAGTAAACGCATGCAAAAAAAACCACCTGCAAAGCCTGTAAGAGAGCGAGAATCAGCCAGACGAGTAACGTAACGGATTACTTTTCATAAAAAGTAACTAAGTAATGTAATTAGTTACTCTTTTACGGAGTAATGCGATATTAAAAGTAACTTTCCCCTTTTTTTGGTGAAACTGTCAGGATTCTTTGATGAACAGAAAGTTCATTTATTTAAAAATATAAATCTTTTGCAGCATTATAAATGTCTTTAGTGTCACTTTTGATCAATTTAATGCATCCTTTGCTGAATTTAAAATATTAATTTCTTTAAAATAAAAAATCTTACTGACCCCAAACTACTGAACGCTAGTGTCCATTCAGTTGCAGGACGATATTAACCAGATGAGTTTAGGAAATCGGTGTACTAATGCTAAAACTGGGAAAGGAGACAGAGGTATTATAGGCAGGGATTTGTTCAGGAATCGTTTGGCAGTATGAAACCGACTCGATTGTCAGCCTGAGACAAAAAACGCTCTTCATTGCACACACAGCTTATCTCGCTCTAGCCGACGACACGTCCTGACGGCACGTATTGTTTGTGAGCGAGAACATTGTGTTTTCGACTCCCCACAATGGGCTGCAAATCGATCCGAATGCCTCCGCGAGAAATAAAAGCAGTAAATGAGAACTACAACCTGAAACCGTTTGGTTGATTTGGTAGTGCACAAATGAACAAAAAGCCCACGATTCCAACACTGATACATTGCAGGTCCGGCTCAAACGGTGTAAACTGGCATATTAACTCTTCCAGATGCCAAAAACATAAACAGAAGGATCGGGGAGGTGTGCAAATAAGCCTTCGTATACAAAACAAAAATCATAATATCATCTGCATATGTACAGTACACCGTAATCAACAATGATCACACGAACAATCAGACACTGATAAAACTATCAATACAAATATATAGTGAGATATACTATACGTGTGTTTACATCTATATAATCAGGATTATCAATAAATATGAGTGTGTGCTTATCGGATTCTAGGCAAAACTGGAATGACTATTAAAATTCCACTTGCAGATCCAGGCAGAAAAAGAAAACGGCCAGATGCATTAATATTCATAATTATTAGCTCCGCCCATCATAGATTCACCTGGCAGGCTTTACAATCAATATGCACGTTACTTTGGCGTGTCGAGAATTTTAACCTGTTACTACTATTCTTTCTCAAATCTGATCCGACAGGGGTGGCGGACTTTTTCACGTTAGTATAATGTTGAACTTTTTGTAGTGGGATCTATAACTACCTAAAGTTGATTCGCAGTGGGTGGGACACAATAGCTTTGCTCATGAATATTAATTAGGTGACATGACATTTGATTTGGTATGCAAGCATGTAAGAACCAGTGTTACTTAAGTATTATTTATATACTATATTATCCTTTTTAATACTTCAAATTAGATTTTTGTTTTATTCAGTTTATTTAAATTTTATTTTTAGTCATGTTATGTTTTTGTCATTTTTATCAGTTTTTGTTTCGTAATATTTCTAAATAGTTTTATTTGATTTTTATTTTAGTTTTTATCATTTTTAATAGTTCAAATTAGATTTTTTTTTAAAATTCAGTTCTCATTTAAAGAATTGATTATTTATTAAGAATTGTTTATTTTGTTGTTTTTGTCATTTTTATTAGTTTTGGGGTTTTTTTATATTTCAAAATTGTTTTATTTTTATTTCAGTTTAAGTTGTATTTCAGTTAGTAATTTTAGTATTTAAACTTATTTTAGTTAGTTGCCAAGTTCTTTATCTAATATTTATATTTTATTTCAGCTTAACAAAAATGTTTTGAATAGTTTTAGGGCTATTGTTATAAAATAATTATTATACAATTATATTGAAACTAAAACCATAACAAATATTTTCATTACTTGAAAAAAATAAACATTAACTGTAATAAATGTTAAATGTAATGTATAAAATGTAATAAATAAAGTAAAATATTAAATAAACTAAATAAAAGAAATTTTATTTCAGCTAGTTGCCGAGGCGACATTTCCTAATTTTCATTTAGTTTTTGATTAACTAAAAAAACTGAAATAAAAAGCTATATAGACATATTTTAAATAAAAACTAAAACTTAAAAAAATGACAAAACATTTTTTAAAATTAAAACACACAATTTAAAATACACAAAAAATCTAATTCAAAATATTAATAAAAACTAGTGCTGTCAAATCGATTAATCGCGATTAATTGCATCTAACATAAAAGTTTGTTTATATAATATATATGTGTACATATACGTGTGTGTGTGTGAGAGACACACACACACATATATCATATAAACACAAACTTTTATGTTAGATGCAATTAATCGCGATTAATCGATTTGACAACACTAATAAAATCTATAATAGTATCTCAATGATAGTAAAATAACACTGGTTTTAGTAAACGATAACCACACTGTTTACACGTTCAGCGTTTGAGAAAGTGCTGCACACTTATGTATGCTGTTATATATGTGTCCCATCCTAAATAAAAAAAAAATGGTATACCCGAAATGTTTTAATTAAACTTCAAACTACCTACAAAGGTGAGTTTAAATGAGTTTTTATGTGGTATTTAATGCCATTTTGCTGTTCTGACTACAAATAACGAAACGGATTTGCATGGGATAATTTTTCTTGTGCTGTGGCCATGCAAAACGAATCCCTTAAACTATAATGATCATCTCCCAAAGTGTGGGAACTTCCCGGAAGCTTCAATGGTCGCTACACCCCTGGTTGGAGGCATTTCCATTTTGATTCGGCCAATTTGAGAGATGCTTTCAAGTCTAATTCACATTTTCCATTCACTGATGCGTCTCTCACAGCTTTTCAGAGAAAAATTAATCAAATTAACCTCCGGAGCCGACATGTAATTTCGAAACATACGCTGAATAAAGCCTTGATAGGGCACAAAGATGTGCTGCTCTCAGGTCAGGACTTTAGTACGCTCACAGTAAGTCATGGGATATGAATCGCACACAAACACTTCCACACTTTTCCTCAAGGTCGTTCTGAGCCCGGAGGAAAGGCATTCAGAGTTGGTCGTAAGAAAGATGGCAAACTAATCAACATTACATGTCCTCTTGTTCCAGGAAATTAACAATTAAAAAGAGCCTCACGTCGGGTTGATATTTTACTACATGATTAACACGAGCTCTACGATTCAAAGTGTCACGATTGATCGTTGATTTCACGCTTTAAATGTCAAGGGCTTCGACAACTTCCCAGATTAAACGCTTATAAAAGGACATGGTTTTGTCTCAGCGTGAGACCGGATGAGACAGAAACAGGCAGCTTGGCAAACACAACCTCACTTTATGCTTAGTATTAAAACCACCACATTCAGATAAAAACACACGGCGCTTTGAACACAACCGGCACGACAACAAACGATTAAAATCAGTCAGACTGGTTCGCATTACGCTTTGATCCTTGGATAATGACGACCTGTGAGAGAGGGCGGGAAACAGACTGGTGCAGAGTATGATGGGTCGGGAAAAGGCAGTGGGACGATTGGTTAGTTGTTCCGTTTGGGCAGATAGCTCAAGATGTATTCGCCTACGCCGAGGAAGTAGACCACCTGAGCGATGCCGAAGAGCGGCGCGATGACAAGAGCTCGGCAGTACGCCCCCTTCAGGAAAGCAGTGGGACCTTCGTTGCGTAATATCTTCCTGTAATCAGAGGGAAAAAGGGAGTTATTTAACCCACTGTAATCTGTAATGTGGTCAATGATGTGGTCACCTGATGACCTCAATAAAAGTCAAATCACCTGATACAGTCCATCACCCCACTGTAAGTGTCCTCTTGACTTCCTCGTGTTAGCGACTGTAGTCTAGTCTTTATCACTGAAACACACACGAGCGGTTCAGCGGTTAGTTATGAAACCGCACAGACGTTACACAACAGTTTCTGCTAGCATACAGGCTCTGTTGCTAAAGCTAGTGAGCTGTGTCACTGCCTAGTGTCCTAACAGAGACGAAACGTCAGGTGACGCTAGGTAAGCAGCAACTCGGATCAAGGGAGAACTGACTTGAACTTGTTTTTAATAGAGTTTGACATTAGCATGTGTATCACGTGTATGATGGGACAAACACATTTTGTATTGAAAAATATTGAATATTTAATATTCAGTAATAAAAATAGACAGAAATAATATATAATTTCTTTTCAATATTAAAAAAATAATAATATTGCGTAATATTTACCATTCAGTATTTAAATAAACAAATACTGAAAAAAGTGAATAATATTGAATATTCCGTAGTTAATGGGGGAAAATAATATGGGAAAACATTCAATATTTAATACTCAGTATTAAAAAAAAAAAAGAAGAAATATTGAAAAATATTCATTATTTAATATCCAGTAATAAAAATAGACAAAACTAATATAAAATAATTATTATTATGAATATTAAAATAATAATATTTAATATTTAATATTCATTTAAAAGAAATAGACAAAACTAATATTGAAAAAAACAATACAATATTTAATATTCAATAATAAAAAGAGACAAAACTGATATGAAATATTCCATATTTAATATTCAGTGTTAAAAAACTAATATTAAAAGATGTATTAAATATTTAATATTCAGTGTTTAAAATACAGAAAAAACAAATATACAAAAATATTGAATATTTAATACTCAGTAATAAAAAAAGACAAAACTAATATAGAAATATTTAATATTCAGTATCAAAAATTGAAAAAATATTGAGTATTTAATATTTTATTAATAATAATATAACATTAATATTTTGCACTATTTTTATTGATATTTTCAGTACTGAATGAAGTGTATTTGTCATTTCTCTGGCCTTGCACCTGATCGTGTGTGTGTGTATGTTTTTCCACATTCGCATTCATGCATTCCCTTTACTGCAAAATTAGGCTGAAACGAATTAAGAAGGAATAAATCTTGCGGAGCAGCATTTGCATCAGGTGTGTTTCTAGGATGGCTCAGAATTCTTCCTATGTAGGCGGCTCTCTAGGTTTTGGAACAGAGCGACAGGATACCAGGAATTATTTAAACACATTGTCAGAAGATTACGTACAAAACATTCACATCAGAGAAGCGTACCATCTACAGGGTTGACAGCGACTGCGGCCGTGCTGCCCGCAACGCAGCCGGATACGAAAGAGACGTAGAAGGGTGCGGGACCGTCGGCTCCTTTCTTCCCCAGATTATTCAGATTAGCAAACAGAGGGAAATAAATGACAGAAAACGGGACATCCCTGAAGGGAGGGGAAACACAAACATGAAGTAGCCGCGCTGCATTCTCATTATTTTTGCTCACTGATTGTGTCATGTTTGCATGTGTTTTTCCCAACCTGAGCAGCGTGGCTCCCAGGCCCTTGTAAAGACCCGCGATGCCCTTTTCCTTCAGTAATTCTCTGGTGAGTTGCATAGCTGTAGGGGACTTGACCTCTACGGGGCCCCCAGGGGTCACAGCCTGAGGCATGAGCTTCCTCTGGGCCGCTGCACACACACAGCACAGTTAAACATCCAGCCTGACACACAGACCTCTTACTTCAACTAGACAAACATAAACGACACTTTTTTTATACAAAACACTAAGATTTTTTGTAATGTCAAACTATATTGATTAGGAGGCCTAATGGATGGAACACTTGAGCGCTCGACTCTTGTGAGTGTCTATGTGGCAGATCTTAGCTTGTGAACAAACTTTACTAGTTACCAAAAAGTTTGAAAGCATTGTTGAAATGTTCCTTATGTAGAATAACAACTTTTATGCTTCTCTCATAATATTTGTTTGAAACTTTTTTGCTTATACATTCAGTACCACAGATAATGACTTAATATCCATTATTATAAAAAGGAAATAAATGAACATTGAAGAAATATAATTTTTAATATATTAAATCAATAATATTCACTATTTTATATTAGATTTAGTCCTGATGACAATGACTTAATATTCAGTACTTACAAAAAAACTAAAATTGATAAAATATTTAGTATTTTAAAAATGAAAAAAATGAACATTTGTAGAAAATCATTATCATTTTTAATATATTAAATAAATAATATTAAATATTTTAAATAAGATTTAGTACTGATGACAATGACTTAATATTCAGTATTTAAAAAAATAGAAATAACTAATTTTGATAAAATATTTAATATTCAGTATTTTAAAAAATAGAAATAACTAATTTTGATAAAATATTTAATATTCAGTATTTTAAAAAATAGAAATAACTAATTTTGATAAAATATTTAATATTCAGTATTTTAAAAAAGAAAAAAGAATAACATTGAAAAAATCTATATAATTTTTCAATATACTAAATAAATAATATTCACTAATTTATATTAGATTCAGCACTGATGACAATCACTTAATATTCAGTATAAAAAAAAAACAATATTGAAAAAATATTTAATATCCAGTATCTAAAAAATAGAAAAAAAAATAATACAGAAAATATTTCATATTTATTTTAATATTTATTTGTATTCAATATTTTAAAAGTAGAAAAAAACAATATTGGAAATGAACAATTTAATATGAATACACTGAAAAAAAAATTCAGTACTGCTGAAAATGTAGCATTTAAACTAAGAAATAAATAATATTGAAAATATATTTAATATGTAATAATCAGTATTTTCAAAAACATATATAAAAACAGATATTTAAAAAAAATCTATTTAATATTTAACACACTGAATAAATATTCAGCCGTACTGAATAATATGTTTATATATTATTGCTGACTATGACTTTTTTATAACAACAGACACATATCATTCCCAGTCCTACACTAAAAACCTCTGCTCTGTAAAAAAAATAAAATGAATCATTTAGCAGATGCTTTTATAAAAGTGAAATACAAGTAAATTCCGCATTTATTGCTGAGTGTCTGTAAAATTACAAAATGATATCAAATCTGACACTAGTAGGCCTGATGTACAGGGAGAAGTGCAGTGTGGCCACAAGATGGCAGTGCTTCATCTCTTCACTGTCCTGTTCTTGATTTCTCTCTTCACCTCCCTTCAGTCCTTCCTCTTTCATAGTCTAGATTCTTACCAATTCTTCCGGCATCTTGCAGCTGAATCTTCAGCATCTCCATCGGTGTTGTAACGATGACCTGCAACACAACAACAAGGTTAGAGGAAACCTCACAGCCAATAAAAAAATGAGAACAAGCTCATTTAAAGGGCCACACATGTATTTAAATAAACTACGAGGAGTTAGAAGTCACAGATTCAACACCTAAAGCCAGTTGCAAATGGTTTATCTGCATTTAAAAGACACTCTCTTGGTAATTTTACACTGATGCCTCTCCTTTAGCTTACCATAATTAAGCCTATCGCCGCCTAAAAGCCTGTACTTTATGCTACTATCTCAGAAAGGAACAACCACATACAAAAACATACAATTAGCATATCCTCCTACATGCTGAGGTTCAAATGGGTTCATAAAATGGTATCTGCAACCCACAATGTGATTTATTTCATATTGTCAATATTTCATATTCCTGTGCAAAACTCGCCTGAGCAAATGTGTTTGCAAAGGTGTTCTGGGTGGTTGCTTACTGGACGAAGTCGAAAGAGTTTGCTACATCAGCAACACAGACGACACGGGGGACGGGTTTATGTGTGCTAGCGCGGCTGTCACTGGAGAGCCAATTACACGTTTAATCAAATCTGAAGGGGTTTGCAGGAGAACAGTAAGTGGGTTATACTGTCCATTTGCAATGTTCATCTCCCTCTGGTCACTGCAAACCTGACTCGGCACTAGCTGATGGGATTATTTGTGTGTATATCACATGTCAATCTTAATCCAGAGTCTGCTGTAATCCCATCATTTAATCTGACATGGTTATAAACCTGTTCATTGACAACAGGAAGCTAGTCACCTCGGTCACATGACAGGATCACTGTGTTGTGTATAACTCAGTTAGTCAAGAAAGTTGTCAATGTTTAGCACATAAAGTTGCTACTCCATCCTCTCTATTTTCTCAGTCCATCTGAAATAAAATTATTTTATTCATAAATAGCATATGAGAACTGATTGCTATTGTTTTTTTATCAATATTCATTCATGTATCTACATAGCTTCTGAGCATTACATGGTGTTACCTTAATTTAATGCTAAATTAAAGTACTTTGGATGTTAAAATATTTTCTGCATTCATTAGATTTGCATCTGAGCTGAGGTTTTAATTTATGTATTTTTTATAATATTTTAAGAATATTTTAATATAATGTATTTAATACATATATATTTGTTTAGTATGAATTTGTTACATAATTTATCTTAAAAAAAAAAAAAAATATATATATATATATATATATATAACAATTTACTTTTTATTTTTATATTTAAATATATATTTATATGTTTGTGTGTGTGTGTGTGTTTGTATACACACACACATATAATTTTAACTTTTATGTTAAAATAAAATAAAATAATACAATAAATATTATATTCTCAAGCGAGAATACAAGTTTTGATGTGCATTTTGGACATTTTATTCACGTCTTTAGATTTCCATACAGCCTTTTTTTATGCAATATTCCAACATTTTCCTAAAAATATGTGAATGGAAACCCGCCTCACAAGTACTTTTGGTATAAAAGGGGTATTTCAGTATCATATCGTGGAAGAATACACACATTAACCAAGCGTTCGAGGAACCGAATGTCATGGAAATGATTTGGCTCCAGTATAATAAGCAGACGTGGTTCTGAATAAGCACCTGCTTCAGGTGAATGTGCTCAACAAAGGCTGACAGTGGCCGATGAGCTCACGTGTGTATGATGTGAATGTTTACAGGGAGTGTGTTTGTACCCTTAATGCATCTGTGTTTTGTCTCTTAGGCCATTACAGACACGGTGATCTGTCGGCTGCTGAATCATGTTTGCAGACGAGAATAAAATAACAGTGGAAGATCTATTAATGGAGGCTCAAGCATCAGATAGATTACACAGATTTGTGTGTTTGTATACTGACCTGACATGTTCCCGCCCCGCAGCCGGCCAGCATCTCTCTCAGGAGAGTGAGTTTCTGCCTGTCGGGAACGAGAGATGAAGCGCGCCATCAGCGACCTCGCTCATTATCAGCACACACACACACTGAGGGTCGTTAATAATTCACACTTTGACTCGACAGCGGTGGTCAATAATTCACCGGTGCCGTTTTCAGTCGCCTTGGAGACGCAGTCGAGCAGGGCATTGTGGGTATTGTCTGTGTGCTTCAACCCCTATTTAATATTAATGTCTGTCAGGTAATGTAATACTGTGTGCTGAATTGATTAAGATGTTTGACAGTGTCGGTATGTCACTACTGTGGCCGTGTTAGATGGGAATACCACAGTATTTTGATGAGTACCATGGTTGCTGTTTAAATACCATATTGATAGAAGAGAGAAATGGTGAGCTGTGTTTGTGGATGTGTTCAAGGTCGGGAATGAAACCAACCAGTGTGTAAGACCAGATGATGATGTGTCAAGAGTGTGTGAATGGGCACAGTCAGCTCAAAATGCTAGTCATCATGTTTATATTGATTTCTGCATTTGCTGCATGTGTGTGTGTGTGTTTATGTCTCACCCGTCCTTAGAGAGGTGAAATCTGAAGAAATCATTTGCTGCCAGCTTTATGGCTTTTTCTGGAGTGACAAGAGTTAAGTTCACCGCAGCACCTGAGAGAGAGAAAACATACAGTTTCAGTTACACCTTCACTCTCAAAATAATCCTTTAGTTGAAAGTAGTGCCGTCAAATCAATTAATCCTGATTGATCGCATCTAACATAAAAGTTTGTAAATATATACTGTATATATGCGAGTGTGTGTATGTATATTTGTGTGTGTGTGTTTGTGTATATATGTGTGTGTTTATATATATATATATATATATATATATATATACCGATCAGGCATAACATTATGAACTTTTGTGTTGGTCCCCCTTTTGCTGCCAAAACAGCCCTGACCCGTCGAGGCATGGACTCTACTAGACCCCTGAAGGTGTGCTGTGGTATCTGGCACCAAGATGTTAGCAGCAGATCCTTTAAGTCCTGTAAGTTGCGAGATGGGGCCTCCATGGATCGGACTTGTTTGTTCAGCACATCCCACAGATGCTCGATTGGATTGAAATCTGGGGAATTTGGAGGCCAAGTCAACACCTCAAACTCGTTGTTGTGCTCCTCAAACCATTCCTGAACCATTTTTGCTTTGTGGCAGGGCGCATTATCCTGCTGAAAGAGACCACAGCCACCAGGGAATACCGTTTCCATGACAGGGTGTACATGGTCTGCAACAATGCTTAGGTAGGTGGTATGTGTCAAAGTAACATCCACATGGATGGCAGGACCCAAGGTTTCCCAGCAGAACATTGCCCAAAGCATCACACTGCCTCTGCCGGCTTGCCTTCTTCCCATAGTGCATCCTGGTGCCATGTGTTCCCCAGGTAAGCGACGGACACGCACCCGGCCATCCACGTGATGTAAAAGAAAACGTGATTCATCAGACCAGGCCACCTTCTTCCATTGCTCCGTGGTCCAGTTCTGATGTTCACGTGCCCGCTTTTGGCGGTGGACAGGGGTCAGCATGGGCACCCTGACTGGTCTGCGGTTATGCAGCCCCATACACACTAAACTGTGATGCACTGTGTATTCTGACACCTTTCTATCAGAACCAGCATTAACTTCTTGAGCAATTTGAGCTATAGTAGCTCGTCTGTTTGATCGGACCACACGGACCAGCCTTCGCTCCCCACGTGCATCAATGAGTCTTGGCCGCCCATGACCCTGTCGCCGGTTCACCACTGTTCCTTCCTTGGACCACTTTTGACAGATACTGACCACTGCAGACCGGGAACACCCCACAAGAGCTGCAGTTTTGGAGATGCTCTGACCCAGTCGTCTAGCCATCACAATTTGGCCCTTGTCAAACTCGCTCAAATCCTTACGCTTGCCCATTTTTCCTGCTTCTAACACATCAATTTTGAGAACAAAATGTTCACTTGCTGCCTAATATATCCCACCCACTAACAGGTGCCGTGATGAAGAGATAATCAGTGTTATTCACTTCATAATGTTATGCCTAATCGGTGTATATATGTGTTTGTGTGTGTGTATACACACATATATATATTATATTTACAAACTTTTATGTTAGATGCAATTAGTTAAATTTCAACTAGACTGTGAAATGTATTAGTCTACTAACATAATGCTTGCACTTGCACTTACCTCTGTACATGCCGAAGTATCCCTCCGACCGGATGGTCTTAATAAGGCAGTCTGACCTGCAGAGCACAATATATGATGCACATGTGAAACCTGACCAACTGAATCTTCTATATGATTCAATTCATCTGTTTGAACACTCACATGCTGGTATAGAGACGGCATCCATTCTGCTGGTTCTGAAGGCGAGTCTTGGCCAGATCAATGGGAAACACGCAAGTAACGCCGATCAGTCCGGCCACACCGCCATTTATTAGCTTGGCAGGCAAACTGGAGCAAAGGATATGAGGAGATAAGACAAGAGACAATGACAAAAAAGAATTTATTTTAGGTGGTTGCCAATGCTATGCAGTTGTTAGGGTGTTGTGGGTGGTTGCTATGACATTACAAAGCAGTTGCTAAGGTGTTCTGAGTGGTTCTATGTACATTATTATGTTATGTGGTTGCTAGGGTGTTCAAAAAGTCTAACTCCAGTGAAGCTTGACTTCTGAAACTCACCTGATCTGTTTGTCAGCCATTTATCTGGGTCCCTGTACTTCTTCAGCGTGTGTGTGTGTGTGTGTTTAAGGCGTCAGTGTGCACGTCTTTGCAAATTTCTCAGAGACTTTTGGGTTTTGGGATCTTAGTCCATTCGCCTTCCTGTGGCAGATATCTGAAAGACACAGGAATAGAGAGAATGAGTCAGTGTGTTTATGATACAGGTGTCATCTCTCACGGTTTGACTCCAGGAATTCTTCACACTGGACTCTTTCCTTTCCTTCCCCATCTGTTCCTCTCATCTTAGCTATGTCTTTTTTTTTATTCTTATCACATTTTGCTGGCTGCACAGGAAGTTTAAAATAGCTCACACTGTCTTGATTCATGATACACACACACACACTGTCTAAGATTTACATCCATATGCTCTTTTGGCCCGAATTAAATCATTTGAATTTGGTCATCGTTGAGTAGCATGAAATTGTTGGTGAGCCCCAGTCTGAGCTCATGAAGACAGGCTTCCAATCTCTTATAGGCAGAATTATACTTGCATTTTATAGGTATGTAAAGTTGGGTGTCGTCCGCGTAACAGAGATACGACACACAAAATATACTAAAAATGCACAATGAAAATAGTAGCGATACCAAGATCAATCCCTGGGGTACACCACAAGTCAGGTGGGAGGAGTGGACACCTAAACTAACTGAAAAACTTATATTTGACAGGAAAGACCGGGACCTGATGGAAAGCACTTCAGTGGTCTACTTTTCCTTGTGTAAATACTCACTTTACGTTGTAATCACACTATTGCGGTTACTGAAACGTTGTTTAAACGCTGTTGAAATGTTCCTTGATGTGTAGAATTATCATGGCGAACTACATTAAGACCAACAACCCAAACCATTTCACTATATTCACATCTGAAAGTGTTTGTCAGCAGCTTTACTGGCCATGTAACCTGCACAATAAAGAGTGCGAGAGACAGAAGGTGTTTGAGAGGAACATGTGTGTGTGTTTCCTGCTAATCATATGTGAAATTTGAACAACTTGAAGGTCTTTCCCCCACGTTCCTCCCCTCCGTTCAGCCAATCAGCACGTCTCTCTCGCTCTGTCCCCTCCCCTTTCTCCACCCTCTCTTCCTTCTGCTCTCCACTGATGCGTTTCCTGATTTCTGCTGACTGGACTGGGCTCTTCTTCCTTCAATTCTGCATTTTCTAGGTCTGGGTTCCCTTTTTCTTCAGAGAAGTGAAGGCACTTCAGAGAGAGTGAACGCACTCATGACATTTACCATAAACATTATTATTTGTTAGATCAGCACTAACCAACACAAACCAGTTTGAAAACCTTCTGGTCCTTCCAACAGGACTATTATTTTTCCATCCTGCTGATTTTAACTTCTCTCATGATTTGAGAGAATATCAGGTCTGTTTTGACTGGCACAATGTTCCTACTATCAGTGAACACTAAATCGCAGATATTTAATGTCTTTCACAAGGTCTCAGACACATGAAGGTCAAGCAACAATGATTAAAGAATAAATCTCACAGGATGTGTTCACACTTCCCAGACAGCAACATACTGTAGTGTCGGCCCAGATCCGGCTCACATCTGGTACGTGTGGATTCCATGTGTACCAGATATGGGCCGGATCTGGGCCGACACTACATTATATTGCTGTCTGGGTTGTAGTTTGGTTCGCTTGGTTTCGTTTGGTCCTGACAAAAAAAAAAATATTTAGGCCCAATCCCATTTCTACCCCTTAGCCCTTCCCTTTCCCCTACCCCTTTATTTTGCGCGTTCACTTGAAGGGGTAGGGGTGTCTCGATTCTCTTTTGGCTGAAGTGGTAGGGGTAAGGGGAAGGGCCAGATGGCCCTTCAAACAAAGATTTTTCAGGACCACACTACGAACGAAGGGGTATGATGAATTTCCCTGCATACACCGACTACCGTGCTGCTAGAATGTGTGTAGTGATGTTGCCACTCGGGTTCGATCACTTGTGTGTTGCCTGGCTGCCAGTTTCTCCGTAGCTTGCTAAACGCACTATTTGAGTGACGTGAACTAATAATTAATAAATTAATAATACAGTTTACAAAAATATCTAGTCATCCTTCACAACGCAGTCGATATTTATATCACGTATCGTCTGTAAACTACTGACTCGTTTGTATTACATTGCAAAGAGCTCCATTATCGCAGCACCACAGTAGAAAACGAAACCATATCCATACGGAATGGAACGGTTAATAAACAAAGAGAACAGTTTGGCCCGATGGAAAAGCGGCTTCACCAGTCTTGTTTGTTCTGTATCATTCTGTATCGTCTTAGGAAACTCGAAGGCTCATACGTTTTTAAACTGAAAACGAGCACCATTTTATTAAGTCCAAATACAGCGCAAAACAACGTTGGGAGTGAGTAATTTGTTAAACGTTCTCGTGCCTGATTTCTGTTAGATATAGCCTACGCACTTCACTGCTGTTCATACTGGTTAAATGTTACAGGACACTAATAAAAAAAAAACGGGGTATGATGACGTGTAATGGTGTAGTAGTGGTGTCCCATTTCTTAGGGGTAGGTGAAGGGGTATAAAATAGAATTGGGATTGGGCCTTAGTCCTGGTCCGCTTAGTGGTCACATTGGCATTTTAACACTGAACCTAAAGATACTGAACCTAAAGGCATAGGGATATGTTCACAACCTGATTGGTCGGCTTTTATGACGTATATTTCACGACGGAACTTACCGAACATCAAAAACAATGCTGTGTGTGGCTAAATGTGCTCGTTGTATGTGCTTAGCTACATATGATGGTATTTTGACCAGCTGAGAACTCATGAAGAGCTTATAAAGTGTGTAAAGGAGTCAAAACAGTGACAGGTATGCTTGAGCTTTCTGTCCTTTTTAGGGTCGCATCTTGTGACATCATGTCCCGTTTTTGATTGGTTTACATGTCTATGGTCACCGCAAGTTCATTTGGAAGCAGAGCGAGACCTATCTTTTCAGTGGTCTCGGTCTGCTTGTTTGGTGCACACCAGGGTGAGGATGGCAGCATTCACACATATTCAAATGAGCAATTGCACCAGGGTTTGTTTTAATCTAACCAAACATGCCAAGTGTGAACATACCCTAATTTATGTGATTGAAAGGACCAAAAGACTAAACCTCCTATGACAAATTGCAGTGCTACATATAATCAAGGCTGAGAAAAGAACACAAGGGCGACAGGTAAATGCTCTCTATTGCCGTTTTCCATGTTCATGGAGTTAGTTTGTGGAGTAAGTATATGTAAACTGTGTTTACACAGCTTTTTAAAAATGGCGGGTGCTGGTGATTCGTATGGCATGTGTTCGGCCAATCAGCTAGGGTTGTGTACCGTTCACATTTTAACCGGTACCCAACTGTACCTTTTTTCGGTACTTTAGGAATACATCAATAACTGTAAAGAAACTGTAAGTCATTTATAGAAGTGTTATTGACATTATGCCAGAGCTGCCTTGGTCTGCCATTGTCTGTGATGTTTGTTCACTGTAATATTTACCAGTAAATAGTAGGCTACTAGCTACTTAATTAATTGAATTCATCAAAACAACCATATTATTATTTTTTCTTTTAAATTCAATTTCTATGAAAAGATTTCCCACAAATTCTGTGTTGTGTATTTTCTGGTAATCAAATGAAGACATAAAACATTAATTCATCTTTTAATTGAATTAAACTTTTCACTTAATCAAATTTTGTCACTTAAAAAATAAAGTTTTGATCTAAATTCTACTGTACAACAGTAATATATTTGTCAACCGGACTTTTATTTTGACGGGTTGCCGTGAATACCTTTGAGTTTGTGTGTGTTTATGACATGACGGTAGTTTTTCTCAAATGAAACGGTAAAATGCTCATGAAGTGACTCTCAGAGCGCCTCTGGAGATGAAGGACATGTCCTCGTATGAGATGGAAACATGTGACCGTCACACGCAATTATGTGTGTGTGTGGTAATTTAACTGTGGGCCAGCGCCATTCATTCACACAGACACGCAGGATTTGTATTTAAATAGTCTTTTTGCTATTTGCTATTCACAGACACTAGTCTATATCACCAGATGCGTTCTCAGGTACCGAAATTTGGTAACGATTGATTTCATGTGAATCGGTACTCGGTAGTACCGACGTAATTCGGTCGGTGCCCTTAAAAGTACCGAGTTCGGTACCCAACCCTAGCGTACACTTACGTCACTGGTAGTTTCTATTGTGCTGGGTTTGACCCTACTATGAAGTAGGAGCTAAATTAGTCCCCCCTTAAACTAAAATCATTCCTAGTTCCTGTGGTGCTATCACGCCAAAAAGCAGATACTTCCTCCATTAGTTCTATGAACTATGAAAATGTTCCTCCGGTGCAAAAGCCCCCAATGCCTCAGATGTGCCAAGATAACTCAATCAAAAGTCAAAGATCTCAGATATTACTCATCAAATTTTCAAGAGCAATAAAAGTTTTCTCTAAGAGACCTTCATGAATGCTTAGCTTTCGGTTTCAATCAATAGAGGAACAGAAGAAGCTGAGTGATGTTTTTGTGTTGGCAGTGGTTTGGTCTTGTGACAAGTCTTATGACAAGATATCTGTCCTTCTCTGTGTCTTATAATCAGCAGAAACAAATCAAATGTTCTTCAGACAAACAGGCTCAAACTAGTCTCATGTACCTAGAACTCTAGCTAAACAACATAACTCATCAACTGATGAGCAACACAACTAGTCAAGTTTTAACATGGTAAAGTTGCGATAGTCTTTTCACTATTGTGACATATATCTGAGTGAAACGGCTTCTGTGCACAGATAAATCATCATTTATAACAGATACTGCATATTGGCAACGCTTTAGATTCCAGCCCGGAAAGTACTGTGTAAATAAAACAAATTTACAGCGTAACTTTCGAACAAGTACTCTTGTTTCATGTAGTTACAGGGTAAGTATGAATCTACGGGCTGTAAATTAAAGTGGTGCTTGTCCCCCTCTTGTTTCATGTAGTTACAGGGTAAGTACAATAAAAACAGGTACACAATCTGATATCACTCGGAAATCTTTATTTGAAAAACAACTTTCAAAACAGATTTACGACACTTCTTATTCGTTTCTCTTGTTTGGCTTCATCCTCCTCTTGTTCCTCTTCTTTTTCGTTCTTACCACAGATGAATCTTAAGCAGGAATCCTATGTCTCTAGCTATTCTGTATTATGTATTAAAAGAAAATACAGTACACCCAGAAATGTCCTCACCATTTACTCGTCTTTTACCCTCATGCCATCCGAGATGTATACGACTTTCTTTCTTCAGATGAACACAGAAAAATAAATAATCTCTGCTAATGAAAACTCATTTGGTTTCGTAAAAGTTGAAGCATCAAACAGCACATACAGCAATAATTACAATAATCCATTCGACCCCAATGGAAGAATCCGTGTCTTCAGTGAAATAAGTGTTTGTAAGAAAAATGCCAATATTTAACATTTTTTAAACTGTAGACTATCGCTTCCATCCCACAATCACTTGCGCATGCATGCGAGGATTAAGTTCACGCTTGACATAACTTGAAGCATGACGTGACCGCGCCAAGAAACTCTAGTCACGCGGATGTCGGATGCGGTTTTTATTTTATATTTTATTAATGCTCACAACAGTGTACAAACAATAACATAATATATGATAATAGCAATGAGAAACAAACGAGACAGGAATACAGAGACGCCAGTTCTCGCGTGAGTTTCAGATAAAACTTGCGTGAGAACGGCATGAAAGCTTGAAGCTTCACGTTGCTCTTTACTCATATTGCACGCGCTGGTAACAGTTGGTCGGAAGCGAAAATATTAGTCAATTATGAGAGCATTTCTGGGTGTACTTTTGCTATTCTGTATTAATATTTATTAATATAAAAAGACATGGGATTCCTTCAGTGGAAATAATGAAAATGAAGAAGAGAAGGAGGAGAAGCCAAGCAAGAAAAACAAAAAAGGGACAAAACATGCTTTTTTCTGTCAGGACGTTATTATTTGAAATGAAAAGTTTATTTTAAAAAATGAATAAAAAGTGTCGTAAATCTGTTTTGAAAGTTGTTTTTCCAATAAATGTTTCCGAGTGATATCAGATTGTGTACGCGTTTTTATTGTACTTACCCTGTAACTACAGGAAACAAGAGGGGAACAAGGACCACTTTAATTTACAGCCCGTAGATTCATACTTACCCTGTAAGTACAGGAAACAAGAGGGGAACAAGCACCACTTTAATTTACAGCCCGTAGATTCATACTTACCCTGTAACTACAGGAAACAAGAGGGGAACAAGCACCACTTTAATTTACAGCCCGTAGATTCATACTTACCCTGTAACTACAGGAAACAAGAGGGGAACAAGCACCACTTTAATTTACAGCACGTAGATTCACACTTACCCTGTAACTACAGGAAACAAGAGTATACCTACATATACTACTTTATAATTACACTATAATTACAGAAAGTTACGCTGTAAATTTGTTTGACTTGTGCAGTACTTTCCGGGCTGTAATCTAAAGCGTTACCCAATATTCCATAAAATGCCAATATTCATGGTGACTTTAAATAATAGCATGGTTGTTATCTTTACCTTGCTACAAAGATAACTTGAGATAAGAACTTAAGATATCATAAACATTAACATCATGATTTTCTGTAAAGCTGTCTGTGAAACAATGTGTATTGTGAAAAGCTCTATAAAAGTAAATTTGACTTGACTAGACTTTTGTTTCGTTACTTTTAATGCCGCTGTGGAGAAAATAATGCCAATGAATGGGCACTTTCAGCAAACCCTGAGCTGTTACCCAGCATGCACCAGTGTATAAGTGTGTGCATGCGCTTTAAAACCACCAAAAAGCACTCTGACCCCCATTTAAACTCCTGAGACCATCGGAAAGGAACAGAAAACGTCAACTATCCACAACAACAACAACTACCGTGCAACCTTCTAATGCTGCTCTAATCTTCATGCTCATCAGTCACTCTAAACACTATATTTCTACAACAGAACTGAGATAGTTGCCATGGAAACGGACTGAAAATGGCATTAAAAATTCTGTGAATGAGTGCCAGAGATTTCCACATGTCTTGCAGTAGATTTAGAGTCTGTCGTTCATGTGTGTGTGAATGTAATTCACTGGTGAGTAATGAACGTACAGCGTTAATATGTTCATACACACGTCTGTGCTGACTAACAGTCAACAGTAAGACAATAATCAAATACTCATATTGTCTTACATGCACAAAAGGGGTCAGTATGATTTTTTTAAGAACTTAATACTTTTATTCAGCAAGGACACAGTAAAGACATTTATAATGTTACGAATGATTTCTATTTCAAATAAATGCTGTTCTTTTAAACTTTATAATTATCAAAGAATCCTGGGAAAAACAATCCACAAAAATATAAAGCAGCTCAACTGTTTTCAACATTGATAATAATCAGAAATATTTCTTGAGCATCAAACAATCATATTAGAATGATTTCTGAAGGATCATGTGATTCTGAAGACTGGAGTAATGATGCTGACAATTCAGCTTTGATCACAGGAATAAATGACATTTTAACATATATTCACATAGAAAATGGTTATTTTATATTTCACAATATTACTGTTTTTACTGAATTTTTGCAGCCTTGGTGAGCAGATGATTTTCACCAAAAAAAAAATTAAAATACCCTTTTGATACCACATCCACCATGGTATTCTTTGAAGTACAGTAGAGTATGAAATAATATATAAAATACATAATTTTAGTTGTATTACCATCCGATACCATCTCTGTAGCTCCCCAGCTATTTTTGTATGGTATTTCCATCATTTAAAAACAAACAAAATGGCATTAACATAATGCTATATCTAAAACATTTTGGATTTTACCATGGTGCTTTTTTCTAAAGGAAAACAAACCAAAAAGGTCATATATAAAATGCGCTCATGAACATGTGTTTCTGCCAAATGGAGGGATGCAGAGAGAAAGAACGAGGATGGAGGAGTATAAAGAGAGAGTGAAGAGGGAGCTGTAATGAGGGACAGCTGGTGGGAGGAGAGAGAAGACAGAGGGAGGGAAAGATGGAGGGAGAGGAGGAGGAGAGGAAAGTAGGTGAAGCCGACCTGAGAACACAGGCAGCTGGTGAAGCCAAGAATATGTGTGTGTGTGTGTTTAACATCACACTCATTCATTCTGGACATGCCACAGTTTCTTAATGTAAGCTCCCTGCTGGAAATGTTTCTAGCCCGTCATTTATGATCATCAGCTGGACTACCAATGGGTGAACCGGGTTTCAACCTGATAGATCATCTTGGTCAAGCTGGTTAGAGCTGCTGGATCACCTTGGACGAGCGACAAAAATGCCTGAAATGGATAGTTCCCTCAAAAATTAATTTCCAGTTGTCCTTAATGTTTAGAAGACTGTCTCTTATCAATACAATGTATCAATACAATACTGTTAAGTTCCAAAAATTGACAGTAGTAGTCTTTACTGTACTATACATATTCTAAAGCACAAGACATACAATATTTGATTTTTTTTAAAGTCTCTTCTGCTCACTAAGGCTGCATTTATTTGATCTAAAATACAGTAAAAACAGTAATATTGTGAAATATTATTACACTTTAAAATAACAGTTTTCTATGTGAATATATTGTAAAATGTAAATTATTCCTGAATTTTCAGCATCATTACTCCAGTCTTCAGTGTCACATGATCCTTCAGAAATCATTCTAATATGATGATTTGATGCTCAAGAAACATTTATGATTATTATCAATGTTGAAAAAGCTGCCGCTTAGTATTTTTATGGAAACTGTGAGACATACTTTCTTTGATGAATAGAAAGCTCAAAAGAACATGTTTATATTTGCAGATTCCTTGTTACATCTGAAATAGTTTGTCATGTTTTTTAGTAAATTATACTTTCTAAAGGTGTAACAATGAATAGATAAATATTATAATGTATTATAACTGTTACAATTATTCATAAGATCATACAATGCATTATAAGGTGCATAACAAGGCATAATTAATGCATTAAAAATACTTTTATAATGCATTACATACAGGGAGTGCAGAATTATTAGGCAAGTTGTATTTTTGAGGATTAATTTTATTATTGAACAACAACCATGTTCTCAATGAACACAAAAAACTCATTAATATCAAAGCTGAATATTTTTGTATCAATATTTTAAGTAGTTTTTAGTTTTAGCTATTTTAGGGGGATATCTGTGTGTGCAGGTGACTATTACTGTGCATAATTATTAGGCAACTTAACAAAAAACAAATTTATACCCATTTCAATTATTTATTTTTACCAGTGAAACCAATATAACATCTCAACATTCACAAATATACATTTCTGACATTCAAAAACCAAACAAAAACAAATCAGTGACCAATATAGCCACCTTTCTTTGCAAGGACACTCAAAAGCCTGCCATCCATGGATTCTGTCAGTGTTTTGATCTGTTCACCATCAACATTGCGTGCAGCAGCAACCACAGCCTCCCAGACACTGTTCAGAGAGGTGTACTGTTTTCCCTCCTTGTAAATCGCACATTTGATGATGGACCACAGGTTCTCAATGGGGTTCAGATCAGGTGAACAAGGAGGCCATATCATTAGATTTTCTTCTTTTATACCCTTTCTTGCCAGCCACGCTGTGGAGTACTTGGACGCGTGTGATGGAGCATTGTCCTGCATGAAAATCATGTTTTTCTTGAAGGATGCAGACTTCTTCCTGTACCACTGCCTGAAGAAGGTGTCTTCCAGAAACTGGCAGTAGGACTGGGAGTTGAGCTTGACTCCATCCTCAACCCGAAAAGGCCCCACAAGCTCATCTTTGATGATACCAGCCCAAACCAGTACTCCACCTCCACCTTGCTGGCGTCTGAGTCGGACTGGAGCTCTCTGCCCTTTACCAATCCAGCCACGGGCCCATCCATCTGGCCCATCAAGACTCACTCTCATTTCATCAGTCCATAAAACCTTAGAAAAATCAGTCTTGAGATATTTCTTGGCCCAGTCTTGACGTTTCAGCTTGTGTGTCTTGTTCAGTGGTGGTCGACTTTCTGCCTTTCTTACCTTGGCCATGTCTCTGAGTATTGCACACCTTGTGCTTTTGGGCACTCCAGTGATGTTGCAGCTCTGAAATATGGCCAAACTGGTGGCAAGTGGCATCTTGGCAGCTGCACGCTTGACTTTTCTCAGTTCACGGGCAGTTATTTTGCGCCTTGGTTTTTCCACACGCTTCTTGCGACCCTGTTGACTATTTTGAATGAAACGCTTGATTGTTCGATGATCACGCTTCAGAAGCTTGGCTATTTTAAGACTGCTGCATCCCTCTGCAATATATCTCACTATTTTTGACTTTTCTGAGCCTGTCAAGTCCTTCTTTTGACCCATTTTGCCAAAGGAAAGGAAGTTGCCTAATAATTATGCACACCTGATATAGGGTGTTGATGTCATTAGACCACACCCCTTCTCATTACAGAGATGCACATCACCTAATATGCTTAATTGGTAGTAGGCTTTCCAGCCTATACAGCTTGGAGTAAGACAACATGCATAACGAGGATGATGTGGTCAAAATACTCATTTGCCTAATAATTCTGCACTCCCTGTATATAAAGGCTTTAAGTAAAGTGTTACCAACATCTTTACTCTCCCTTTTGATCAATTGAATGCGTCCTCGCTAAACAAAAGTCTTAAGATGATTGTTCTTTTTGCTGCTATGATCTGGTTTTGTCCAGCAGGGAAATCAAACCACACCTGTCACTCATCTGACTCCGATCACTGATGTACAGACTCCACGTGTGTGTGTGTGTGTGTGTGAGTGAGCGAGTGTGTATGTGTGTGTGTGAGTGTGTGTGTGTGTGTGAGTGAGTGAGCGTGAGTGAGTGAGCGAGTGTGTGTGTGTGTGTGTGTGAGTGAGTGTGTGTGTGAGTGAGTGAGTGTGTGTGTGTGAGTGAGTGAGCATGAGTGAGTGAGTATGTGTGTGTGTGAGCGTGACTGAGTGTGTGTGAGTGAGCGTGAGTGAGTGTGTGTGAGCGCGTGTGAGCGCGTGTGTGTGTGAGCATTAGTGAGTGTGAGTGCGTGAGTGTGTGTGAGTGAGAGAGTGTGTGTGTGTTCAGTGTCTGAAG